>OY720441.1:221200527-221291446 GCA_963082915.1 Dolichopus griseipennis | reverse complement strand
ACCTAATAGAAAAGCTTATAAACGCAAAATATGCAATAAATGTACTTCTAAAATACAATTACAAATTTTTAACTTTTCATATAATTCATTTAAATATTCAAATAAATTTTACATAAATGCAGCAAGTACCTTTGAACATAGCTGAACCACTACAATTTAGTCTAGATTTCGGAGACACATAGGACATAGGAAATATATTCTTTGGCTTTGAAATTAAACTCGACCAGAACCAATTCCCATGGTACTTTCATTACTAGTAACCTAGAGTTTAAATTTCATCAAAATACCGGCATTATTTTTTGAGTTATGGTGTTTGTAAGATATATGTTTGTTAGTCCTTGAACTTGTCAAGGGTTCCAGAACCCGAAACCATGGTACGATTTCGCCGATATGCAGTCCCGTAATACTTTCAATACTAGTTAACCCTTGTATACAATTGGAACGTTCTATCTTAATTTTAAGTAACTAGTTTTATTAATTTCGATGATAAGCTTTTACACATTTGGGGGTCTAAGAGAGGTCCTGAACCATCACTCCAAATGATCCCAAATTAGGGGAGCACGGAAGAAATAGTAAAGAACACCCTGGGCCAAATTTGAAGCTTCTACATTTGTTTCAAGTTACTATTTTTATTAATTTCGAAAATATGCTTTCAGGTCCTCGGATCTGAGTGGCTGGTCCCCGACCCACTAGTCCAATGGGGCTCAAATTTCAAAGACACTTACGCAATAGGAAGGGACACCCTGATACCAAATTTGGAGGTTATATCTTCATTGGTTTCGGAATTACGCTAGTTTGGCCTAAATTCGATCAAAAAGTTTTCAGTTCCGAACCCATTGTCTAATCCTCACCGTACGTAATCACCGCCGTAGTTTCATCACCAATAACCTACAGCACAAATTTCATGAAGATAGACTCATTAGTTGTTGAGTTATCGTGATTTTTAATATATGTTCGTTATCCCTGACACCGACTAAAAGGTCCAGAATCCGAACCCATGGGTGATTTCGCCCTTATACAGCCCGCGCTTTACTTATAGTACTAGTTAAGTTGTACACAATTTGAACGGTCTATCTTAATTTTAAGTAAATATTTATAGTAATTTCGATTATAAGCTTTTAAAACTTGGGAGGTCTGAGAGGGGTACTGAACCACCTCTCCAATTGATCCCAAATTAAGGGAACACGCAAGAGATAGTAAAGAACACCCTTGTGGCAAATTGGAAGCTTCTACATTTTTTCAAGTTGTTATCTTTATTAATTTTAAAGATATGCTTTAAGGTCTTCGGAAATGTGTGGCTGGTCCCCGACCCACTACTCCAATGAGGCCCAAATTCCCAAGACACTTCGGAAATGGGAAGGGACACCCTGATACCAAATTTGGAGGTTCCATCTTCATTGGTTTCGTAATTATGCTCGTTTGGCCTAAATTCGATCAAAAAGTTCTAGGTTCCGAACCCATGGTCCAATCCCGACCTTACGCAATCCCCGAAGTAGTTTCATTACTTGTACCCTACAGCACAAATTTGATGAAGATAGCGTCATTAGTTGTTTAGTTATCGTGATTTTTTATATATGTTTGTTAGCCCTTCGATCGATTAAAAGGTCCAAAATCCGAACCCATGGGCTGATTTCGCCCATATGCAATCCCCGCCGTACTTTCAGTCTTAGTAATCTACAGTTAAAATTTCATTAAGATAGCTCCATTATTTTTTGAGTTAGCGTGCCTACGGACGGACGGAAGGACGGACGGACGGACATGGCTATATCAACTAAGGCGGTCACGCTGATCACAAATATATATACTTTTCCATATCTAGCTCGCTTCCTTTAGGTGGTTACAAACACCATACCAAAGTTAATATACCCCTTTACCTATTCTATAGGTGTAGGGTATAATAAAATTTTTGGTATTAATGCAAGTTAACCTACTTTGCAAAGCTTACAATACGTAAACAATATTAGCTTCCAAAATTATTTTGACCAACCGTCGGGCCGACATGGGTTAACAAATTCCAAATCTGTTAATAGCGTCATCTCAATTCTCACAGGGGAGCACGCATACAAAATTTGAAGAAAATCGGTCAAACCGTTTTTAATTTAGGGCTAAGTATTGAAAAAATCTATAAAAAGCTGTAGGACCCCAATGGATTAATGCAACTCAATAAAATTTTTTGGGGCTTTCTTTTAAGCCAAAGCAGAATTTTGTAAAATCGGACAAAATTTGGACCCAAAATTTTTTTGACCCCTCGTCGGCCCGACATGGGTTAATAAAATCCAAAACTGTTAATAGTGTCTACTCAATTCTCAAGGAGCATCACGTATACAAAATTTGAAGTCAATCGGTCAAACCGCTTTCATTTTAGAACAAAAAAGTTTGAATACTTGCACCACAGCCCCAACTTGGAGGTTCGTTAGAGCAAAATTTTTGGACCACGATTTCTTCCCGTACCCAAAAACCTCTATATACAAATTTTCATGAAAATCGGCTGGGCAGTTTAGGAGTCTATTCGCTACATACAAACAAACAAACAAACAAATAAACAAACTTTTGCTTTTATATAATATATAGATTGTTTAATTTTTAATGTTTGAATATAAAATTATGTTTATCTAAGTTTGTTTTAGGTAACTTTTGAAATTTATAAAATTATATAGCGTATAATTGTCACTTTAGGATAAAAATTTTTTTTTAATTGCTGAAAATTTTTTTATAGGTAACCATTTATTTTTGTTTCAGCAATCAGACAAGGAATGTTAGCAGAGATAACTAAGGCACAAGGATGAAGATGCACCAAAGAAAAAAAAAGAAATATTGGGTAAGACCAAATTTTTTAGAAAGAAACGATAGTGGATCATATCGAAATATTTTTAAATCCCTATCTAATCTAAACGATATGGAATTATTTCTTGAGCGCAGCACAAGTGAACTAATATTGCTAGTTGGATCACTTATAACGAAGTTGCAAGATCTTAGAGTACCTATAAGCGCTAACATTCGATTAGTGATTACACTAAGGTTCTTAAAGCAAATTTTTATTTTTGTGAATTTTTGTGCTAGATATTTTTAATTTTCATTTTTATATATTTAGCCACTGGGGAATCTCAAAGAAGCTTGTCGTCAGCTTATAAGTGTTCAACACTATATTATAAGAGAGACAACAACAGTAATCATTGAGGTATTGAAAGACCAAGTTTTTATGACCGTAAATGAGGAAAATGTTAAAACGGTCGCTGAAAGTTTTCATACTCAATGGAATTTTCCTCATTGCACAGGTGCGATTGATGGAAAACACGTTATGGTTCAAGTAAGCTATTGATTTAAATATTTTACTAATACAAAATTTAGTTTTCCAAAAAATTTTAGGCGCCACCGAAGTCAGGATCGTATTACATCAATATTCAAATATTTTATTCTGATATTATTCTACAGGTACCTGAGCCGTGATCAGGGCCCTATTTCATAAAACTATTAGTCTAATACTAATAAAATAATAATTATTAGAACTAATAAATATGGAGTAATACTTTTTTGTTTCATAAAACTTTTCTGCAACTAATAAAATTTTACTAATAAATTATTACTGCAAATCATAAATTATTAGTATAGACTCGTCACTAATAATTATTATTTGAATGTTCAATTATTTGGTTTATATTTAATGCCAGACTTCTCCTTATTATAAAATAATCTTCCAAATCACTCTCACTATCAGAGCTTAACATGATTTTCAAATTTATGCTGAATTATGTTTAAGTTGTAACCAAAATAAAATTTTCTTGATTAATGTAAAGTATGTATAATAATGCGTAATTTTTTTTTTTAAATTTTATTATTTATTTATTTTGTACAAAATATTTAAGATTATTTACTAAAAAAAAATAAGTTTATGGCATACAATATAAAGTTTAACCTCTATTATATATAAATATCCTAATATTTAAAAGACTAATAATAAATTTATTGGTCTTTCTAAACTAATAAAAATTTACTAATAATTATTAGTCTAGTGACAAATAATTATTAGTCTAATAGTTTTATGAAACAGAAACGCGCGTTGCAGTAATAAAATTCACTAATAATTATTAGTGTAGGACTAATAAAATATTAGCCTTTATGAAACAGAATTTTACTAATAACTAATAAAATATTAGTAAATTCACTAATAATATTAGACTAATAGTTTTATGAAATGGGGCCCAGGTCATATTTCAAGAAAAAGTAAATATGATTCCTAAACTAAAACTATAAAAAATTTTAATATGTATAACATAAAAAAATAAATAAATAAAAAGAATAAATTTAAAATTTATTTTAAATTCAAATAAATATTCCAAAGTACTAAATCATTTCACACTAACTGCGGTACAACACAAATTTATAATTCTGAAGAGAAGTAAATTCCGCAAGTGTATAAAATTTTACTGTATTATATAAAACGTTATAAATACATTTAGTTCTTTTGTTTTTTAGTATTTTTAAATAGATTAATTTAGAAGAATATTAATATTTTTTTTAAAAAATAAATTAATTTAAAAATATATTTAGTACAATTTCACGTATAAAAGCTTTTATGGTTTTAAAATGACTTATAAATTTTTAATTAATTTGAACCAATCATGTGTAGGGTATTACTAAGTCGGTTGCTTCGACTTACTATTTCTTTCCTTCTTCTAAAATAGTTTAGCATATTAAATAAACAATTCATGTTTTTACTATATTAATACTATATTAATATTATTATATTAATATACACATACATAAATCTTAGAAAAAGATAATATAACTGAGAATATTTAATTAGTTCTATGCATTTCATAACATTGGTTTTAAGAGCCATTTTTAGCACATTTTCAAAAAATTTTGTAAAAATGTGCCTATATAGTTTCCGTCCGTCTGTCCGTATGTTTACAAAAACTTTTATATCGTTTGAAATTTTAACCACAGGTAAATGTTACAAGAAAAATAATTTCGTAGAAGGATTTTTTTCTGTAGCCCCACCCGTTATGGACCTAAAAAAAGCAATCTAAGCAATCAATCTAAAGAAAGCAAAAGAGAGCTGCTTTCTTAGGCTGTAAAAATATACATCACAAAAATGTAAAGGGTTGCCATACGGTACTAAAATTTACCATTATGCAAAACTCTATTTTTGCTAAATTTTTGGTCTCACATATCTTCTAAACGGTTTAAGCTAGGGTCTTGAAATTTTAGGAGAAGTTAGATCCTTCGAAAAACAAAATTTTTTTGTCACGTCCCCTGTTTAGCAGCTATAAGCTCGAAATTTGAAGTTCCCCTATTTTTAAACACCTGTAACTTGAATACCTGTTCAAATGTTTTTTTGTTAATATACAAAATTTGTCCAACATTATATTTTAACATACGTTAAAAGATTTTTTTAAATTTAAAAGCGGTTCTTTTAATTGAAGAAAATGTCTCTCAGTTTCAATCAGTTTGAATCTAAGTAAAATTCCAAATTTTGGTAGAATTCACAATTTAATTCCTTGAACCTAAAAAGTTTGGGGAAGGGGAGTAGTGAGGATTAGATCCTTGAGAAATTCGGAAACTTTGCCCATAGAGGGGTTATTAGGACTTACAAATTAAAAAATTTACTGTTTCTATAAGCAAGTAATAACTTAGTCACCAACGTATATATTTCTTAAATTAAACGTTAACATTGGAGCTTCAACATTATATTCCGATAAAATACTCAGTATGAAACACAATAATATAATGAAAAATATGGCCGAAGGCCTCCAGTTGCTAGTGCCACTAATTGTATATATAATAAGTAATTGATTTTAGTTATTATATAAGTTAAATAAATAAATAAATAAATTATTTTGAAATGTGCTTTTTTAAAAACCCTTAGTTTTTTTCATCACTTGTTACATTAAAGTTATAATTCTTGTTTTAATTTTAAAATTATTTAACATAAATATGTTAATCCTTTAAAGTAAGGAAGAAGTGGTAATATATAAAATTACAACAAAAATAAAATAACTATAATTTTACAAAAAAGAGCAACAAATAAAATATAAGAAAAATTAATGGAAATAACCAAAACAAATACAACCAAGGTAATTTGATACAATCAAATTTTCAATATTTCTGTGTTCATACTGCACCAACCTAGATTTAAACTTACCTAGAAAAATCTTCCAATTCCTCAGTGTTCTGATATGAGTAGTGTTAGTATCAAACTACGAGTAGCATGTACTACCCTTTAAAATGAATTGAGAACAGTTACTGGAAAGAAGAGCAAAATTCATATCAGGGAGTTCTGTTTTATTTTAACTGAAGATATAATAGGATCTAAAACCGAAATCTGTGGTACCCAAAGTCTAAAATTTTCAAAATCTCTTTAAATTTTATCAATTTGCACACTTTGCTTTATATTTTTTAAGAACGAACAGAACCAATTATACATTAATCCTTTGAAACCTATTTGAGCCACTTTTTCGAGGAAAATAGTATGACCCTTCATATCGAAAGCCTTAATTCCAGCTACGAAAATTTCAGCACAAATTTTTTATTATCTAAGCCATTGTGCATTTCTATACTTCTATACAAAAATTAAAAAAAGGCATCATTGGTAAGTAACCCTACCATAAATCCAAATTGGAGAATACTAAGACATCTCGAGAATGCTTAGTAATTCTAAACTTTAAAGGTTTTTCAAGGATTTTAGAAATTGTGGAGAGTATGTCGTCATGAGCCTTTAGTTTCTTTTGTTATTTTTTATTTAGTGATGTTATATGAGCAAGCTTCAATTGTGAACAAGTGTGCCACAAACCTCATCTAAATTGTAGATAATGCTTTTTAGTAGATTACTTAAATGTTGCCTGTTAGTATGATTTAGAGTTTTCGAAGGATTTAATTATATTCAACATTTCAAACGCGAAAATAGATTGAAACACAAAACTTTGATAAGTCTGTTCGTTAAGATCTAAATTAGTTTAGACAATCACATAGTTGATTCGGTATTTTGTTATTGTAGTTGATTACAATAACATGATACCGAAATACCTAACGGAACTAAATTCACAGCAACATAAGTAAAATACTTATTGATTGCCACAGTCAATGAGTCAGTTTTCTCAATACCATATGTTATAGACTCACGACATTTTTATACCCGTGCATACATATGGGTATATTAAACATCGGGTATATTAAAGTTACTCCTCCGTTTGTAACGCATTGATCTAGATGAGCTAGATATAGTGTCAAGGGAACGTTTAGGATCAGCATCGAAAAATAAATCGATCTAGCTGTGTGTGTCTGCCTGTCCGCCCGTATGTCAGCACAAAAACTAAAGGAGCTACAGTATATTTTTCAAACAATTTCTAAATATTTTTCAAACAATTTCTAAGTTCCCCATTTTTTTGGTTAAGATCCGACCAAACTTCGTGTAACTCTCGAACAACTAACTTTTTTAACTCCAATATTTTTATATAAAAATTTGAAATTTTGCAGTACATCTTGTATATTGAAATTATATGAATTTAGTTTTTTTGTTTTTTTGTTTTGTAGATAAGAAATCTTTCGAATTACGATTTCATTGATTTAAATTTTACGTACTGCGTAGTTTAATAAATTTAAGATAAGCAAAAAATAATATAAAGATTTTTTTAACTAAATGGCTCTATTAATAATTTATATTTATTCATGTGTAATATTTTGAATGCTTTGTATTTTGATATAATTATTATGAATATGATGATTATTATTTATCATGATGATCATTATATGAATATGATGCTTATTTTGTTAAAGTATAATATATACGTCACTTAAAAAATAAAAGACTCCTACACCTCCAAAAATAGATGATTAATTTGAATAAGTACGAAAATCATTATAGCCTGGAGTACTTTAGTCGTTTGCAGATTTCAGATAGAAATAATAAATCTTGTATGATCAAAAAGTTAATCTTATTATGAGATAATATAATAACTTGCGTTTTCACCAAAAATTCGAAAATTTTACTGAATCCTTGTGCAAAACTAGTAAACAGGTCAAAAACAAATTAATCAGGTGAGTTTCTGTCATTAAAATTAATGCTTGCAAAATTTTCAATAAAATTGATTTAATGTTTAAGCAAATAAAATTTATAAAAAATTTCACGTCAACTTAACTAAAATTTTTTGCAGCCACTTTTTTGGACTGCAAAATCAACTTGTAAAATTGGACACAAATCGGAAACACAAAACTTTTTGGAAGCCCGCTGGGCCGAAATGGATTAATATAATAAAACCAACTTTATACAACTCATTCCGTTTGCGAAGAGGAATATTTGTGCAACATCTCAAGTCAGTCCCCCTCGGCTCTCAGAATTATTCCTCAAAAATTTTTTGACGATCGGATCAGCGGTTTTGACGTGAATTCTGGACAAACAAACAAATTTTCTTCTTTTTATATTAGATTATATATTTATGTAGTTAACTTAATAGTATTTAATATAATAAAACTAACTTTATACAACTCATTCCGTTTACGAAGATGAATATTTGTGCAAAATCTCAAGTTAGTCGATCAAACGGTTCTAGCTCAACATTAAAAATATGAAAAAAGCTTCATTGCGCCCTCGTGCCTTAAGGGGTTAACCGAACTCAACAAAAATTTGTGTCAGGCTCTCTTTTCGACTCTAAAACCACCATGTAAAATTGGACACAATTCGGAAATACAAAGTTTTCTGGAAGCCCACAGGGCCGAAATGGGTTAAGTCATTCCAACCAACTTTATACAACTAATTCCGTTTGGCAAGAGGAACATTCCCGCAAAATTTCAAGTCAATCGTTCAAACTATTTTGACTCGACATCAAAAACATTGAAAAATCTTCATTGCACCCTCGTGTTAAAACGGGTTAACCGAACTCAACAAAAGTTTCAGCCTCTCTTTTAGACTGCAAAATCAACCTGTTAAATTGGACACAAATCAGAAATACAAAATTTTTGGAAGTCCGCCGGGCCGAAATGGGCTAATTTATTAAAACCAAATTTATACAACTAATTTCGGTTGCTAGGAGGAAAATTTGTACAAAATTTCAAGTCAATCGGTCAAACTGTTTTGGGTCGACATCAAAAAGGACGTAATTTACTCACAAATTTTTTTTTGAACCGTCGGGTCGGCATTAACAACTTCCAAGTCTGTTAGTAAAGTGAACTTCATTTTCAAAGAGGAACACATATACAAAATTTGAGTTAATCGGTTAAATCATTTCTAATATATAGCAAAGCAGCGAAAAAACCTATAAAATGCTGTTGGGCCACAACGGGTTAACAGAACTCCACGATTATTTTTTGTGGCTTCATTTATAAGCAAAGTAGTATTTCAAAAAATTGGCTGAAACTTGTTTTTTACTATTCGCAAGCTTTCGGGCAACGCCGGGTTAATCTGCTAGTTAACAATAATTAAATAAAAATGAAGATAAATAAAGCATTATCTTATTAATGACAGCATTATTTTAGAAATATATTAATTAAAACTAGTTAGAACATATTAAAAAAAGTTTGTTTTGTTCTTTTTTATACCCTACACCTATGAAATAGGAAAAGGGTATATTAACTTTGGTATGGTGTTTGTAACCACCTAAACGAAGCGAGCTAGATATGGAACAGTATATACATTTGTGATCAGCGTGACCTTCTTAGTTGATATAGCCATATCCGTCCGTCCGGCCGTAGGCACGATAACTCAAAACTAATGGAGCTATCTTGATGAAATTTTAACTGTAGTTTACTAGGACTTAAAGTACGGCGAAGATTCCATATGGGCGAAATCGGCCCATGGGTTCGGATTCTGGACCTTTTAATTTTTCTAAGAGCCAAGGCGTTATAATCATGAATTTTGTGATGTAGATTACTAATAATGAGACTATGGCGGGGACTACGTACGAACAAGTTCAGTCCATGGGTTCGGAACCTAGAAGTTTTTGACCGAATTTAGGACAAACAAGCATAATTCCGAAACCAATGAAGAAAGAACCTTCAAATTTGCTATGAGTGTGCCTCTTTCTATGTCCTTAGAGTCCTGGAAATTTAGGACCAATTGGAGTTGTGGGTCGGGGATCATCCCAGCAGTTCTGAAGATTTTAAAGCATATCATTGAAATTATTAAAAAAATAGCTTAACATTAAGATAGAACGTTTCAATTGTGTGCAAGGATTCACTTGTATTGAAAGAATGGCGCGGACTGCATGTAGGCGAAATCCTGGAACTTTTCCAACGAATTTAGGCCCAAACGAGCATGATTCCGAATTCAAAGAAGTTAGAACCTCCAAATTCGGTATCAGAGTATTCCTTTCTATTCCCTTAGTGTCCTCGAAAATTGGAACCAACTGAAATAGTGGGTCGGGGACCGTCCACATAGTTTTGAAGATTTTCGAAAATAATAGAGATGGTAACTAAAAGAAAATGTGGAAGCTTCATATTTGGTACAAGGGTGTTCTTTACTATTTCCTACGTGTTCCCGTAATGTATGATCAATTAAAGTGGTGGTTCAGGTAACTCTGTTAGACCTCTAAAAGTTGAAAGGCTTATCATCGAAATTAATAAAAATAGTAACTTAAAATTAATATAGAACGTTACAATTTTTAAAGAAACGGCAAAACGTCAAAATGGTGAATAAAAATATCTGTAACAAGTGCGATAAAATAATTAATTTAAAAAAAGATAGTATAATAAAATGCGATGGCGATTGCAAAAAAATATTCCACGGTGTCTGTTCTAACTTAGGCATTGATAGTCTGGAGGAAATCCAAGCGGATCCCGGAAAATTTTGGTTTTGCGTTCGCTGTACACAAGAAAGAAACAAACGCAAATCAATGAGGCTTAATAGAACAAACGACCGTACATTGGATATAAGCAAAAATGGTAATCGAACGCAAAATGATACCAACAATCCCGCAATAATAAAAAAATTGGATGAAATCATCAAAAACCAGGAAAAAACTATTGCTGAAATCAAAGCAACATTAGAGCTCGTGATAGATGATAATATCCATTTAAAAAATGAAAATGAAATACTAAAAAAGCAAATTGAAAATAACAAAATAGAAATCGAACTAATCAAACAGAAGAAATATAGGAAACATATTGAAATATCTGGACTTGAAGGTGTAGAAGAGAAAAATCCAATAACTATAGCTACAAAAATTGCCAGTGAAATTGGAGTTGAACTACAACAAAGCGATATAAAAGAAGCTTACTTAAATGAAAACAAGAAAAAGAGTTCAGGTGAGCAAAAAAAATTAATAATAAAATTTACTACTCAAGTAATTAAAGAAAAAATTTTGAGCGCAAAAAAAAACAAAGAAATAAATTGTTGCAAAATATTCTCTACGTCATCCGAAAATAAAAATCCAAACAAAGCTTTCATTAATGAACGGCTTACTCCATACTTCAGTTTGCTTTTCAAAAAATCAAGGGATTTAAAAAGAGCTAAAAAAATAAAATATGCGTGGGTAAAGGGCGGTAAAGTATTTTTAAAGAAAACTGACACAGGAAAAACATACCAAATATTACAAGAAAATAATCTTCTAAACTTAAATGTCGATGAATAACGAAATAGATTACAATACTTTACCAATTAACACCACAACAAGACACATAAATTGTGTTAAAAATCTCAAGTTCGAAAATGATATTACGCTAAAAATTCTATATCTCAATGTACGAAGCTATTATTGGCTGTTCTCAATGTACGAAGAATGGATGAAATAACTTATATTCGTGACACTGTAAAAAACATTATTCATATAATAGCCATTGCCGAAACTTGGATTAAAGATGACGAAATTGACTTGGTCAATATTCCCAACTACTCTAAATTGTTGTCATGTCGCAACAACCGACGTGGTGGGGGTGTCTGTTTCTTTATCCACAATTGTTTAAGCTACGAATTACACAAATCATATAATGATAACTTTAATAATATAATCACAATTCAAATTAAAAACAAAACACAACATTTTTCATATCAACAATTTATAGATCACCAAATAATAGTAGAGACTCAATAAACACATTCTTAAAATTATTAGAATCACATTTAGATATGGTTGCAAACAAAAACACTATTATCTTGGGTGATTTTAATTTTAATATTCTCAATAACACAAATACAATAAATGATTACAAAAATATTGTGGAAAGCTATGGATTTTATTTTTACGATTCAAACATCACCAGACCTGCCTCGAGTAGCTGCATTGATCATGTACTCTGCAATGACCTAAAACAAAATATAAATATTAATCATATTAAATCAGATTTTACAGATCATCACCTCTTATTTGTAGAAATAAATAAACAAAAAATTGACAAAATATTAAATAATAAACATACTATCAAAAAAGTAAATATTAACCAACTGAAATGTCAAATAAAAAACTACATTATCGATAATCCAACAAAAAGTACTGCCAGTACAATTAGCGATAATCTTACAAAAAATCTTCAAAATTTTATAAAACTATCAACCAAAGAAAAAACTGTCAAAGAGAAAAAACGAAAATTCGGTATGCCATGGTTTGATAAAGAATGTAAAAACTTATTAAAATTAAAAAACTTCTGGCACAGAAAGCATTACCTAAATTATGATGACATATACTTCAAAGAAAAATATAAATTTTGGCTAAATAAATTCACTTCTTTAAAAAGAAGAAAACAAAGGGAATACGATAAGAAAAAATTTTATGAATGTGGTAATGATCCGAAAAAAATATGGAATTTTGTTAAAAACATTGCCACAGATAACACGATAGCGAAAAACCAAAACGATCTTTTCAAAAATAGAAATCTTTCTACAAATGATAAAAAAAACGAAATAGACAAGTTAAACAAATTTTATTGTAACATTGGCAAAAATATGACAGCAAACTATGATCCAATTTATTATCCAAGTGTAAGAACTGATAAAAGATTAACGTTTAATAAAATTGATTTAAACCAAACAATAAACATTATAGAGAAAATGAAATTATCGAAAAGTGTCGACGCAGACGGAATTAGCACAGAAATAATTAAAACATGCAAATATGAACTGGCTGAATCAATGCTTTATTAATAAATAAATCAATAGCGGAAAGTAAAGTTCCAGACAATCTGAAAATTGCTAGAGTAATTCCAATTTATAAAAATTGTGGAGATAGATTGAACTTTAACAACTTTAGACCCATATCTATTCCTTCAATTTTCAGTAAAATACTTGAGACACATATTAACCAACAATTAATTGAGTATCTGCAACACAACCAGCTACTCTGCAAATCGCAATATGGTTTATGTAAGAAATCGAATACGAGTGCAGCGCTATTTGATGTTGTAATACGCATCCAAACTAATGTTAGTAAAGATAAAAAGGTTGATGTCATATTTTTTGATCTAGCAAAGGCATTCGACACAGTAGATAGGAAAACACTACTAAAAATCCTATATGAACATGGGATAATGGGCAGTGAACACAAATGGTTTGGAAATTACTTCAAAAACAGATACCAATATGTCGAATTAGACGAGATTAAAAGTAAAAAGCAAAACATCGAATATGGAGTTGTACAAGGCAGTTCATTGGGTCCTTCACTCTTCTCCTGCTACATTAGTAGTATAGCAAGTTTGCAATTGAACTGTGGTAAATTTTTATTTGCTGACGACCTAGTATTAGTGTACGATGAAGATAATTTACGTGAACTGGAAAAAGCAATGAATAATGACATGTCACTGATACATGCGTGGATGTCAAAACATAAACTCACAGTTAACGTAAATAAGACAAAATTAATGCTATTTAAATCAAAAAGCGTCAACATTAATGTTAAGTATAATAATAACACAATTCAAAGAGTTCGCAAATATAAATACCTAGGTGTTACACTCGACGAAGATTTAAACTGGAACCCACAAGTTAATGAATTGTTACCTAAACTTCGCAGGGTAGCCGGATTACTAAGAAAACTAGAAAGAAGACTCCCACATTGTTTAAAAAAATCAGTATACTATAGTCTTTTCCATAGCATAATTTCCTATAGGGGAAATACATTCAACAACAATATAAAAAATCTTCAAAAAATCCTAAATAGGACCATAAAACATCTCTACAACTTGCCAATTCGTACTTCAACAAATTCAATGCATAAAGAATATGAAATCCTTAAAATTGAAGACCTAATTCGTTATACACAAACACTACACATCTATAACATGAACACAAACAACATCAAGTCTAACACTGAAGTAACAACCAATAACGAAGTTCATGAATACAACACCCGCAGTGCTCATCACATTAGGACAGTTGCCAGCAACAACTTGCAGGGACTGGAACCAATATTTAATAGCAGTATAAAACAATATAACAGTATACCAAATAACATTAAGACCTTAAATTATCATCCATTTAAAAAATATTGTAAAAATTTGTACATAAGTAAATATAAAAATTATACATTCTAAATAACTTGATTATCTATAAGCGTAAAATTCTCATTTAATGTAGCCATTGCCATTTTACAAAGCAAATATTAGCATATTACATATATATTTTTTGTTATACCAATTAAATTAATTAAATTATTGAAAATTGCACTTAAATTAAATTAAATTAAATCAAATTAACTAATTATATCATAAGAAAACATATAGGAACTCTGTACGAGCCTAAAGGCTCTTTTAGAGAAATTAAATAAATGAAAAAAAAAAAAAAATTGTGTACAAGGGTAAACTAGTATTGAAAGTATGACAGGGACTGCATATGGGCGAAATCGTACCATGGTTTCGGGTTCTGGAACCTTTGAAAAGTTCAAAAGCTAACAAACATATCTTAAAAACACCAAAACTCAGCAACTAATTACGTTATTTTGATGAAATTTATATTCTTGGTTACTAGTAATTAAAGTACCATGGAATTGGTTCTTGGGCTCAGATCCTGGTAACTTTTTACCAAATTGATTTCAAACTAGTATAATTTCAAAACCAAAGAAGATAAAACATTATATTTGGGGCACATATGTTTCTTCTTATTTTTTTGTGTAATGTGAAATTTTGGATGAATTGGAATAGAGGTTTGCGTACCACCCCCATTACTCCCAAGACCTTAAAGCATAATATATTCGAAATTAATAAAGATAAAAAAAAATCCAATTTGATACATTATTTCTATTTCCGTTCTTATTTAACAGTTATATATTTTTAAAAGGCCAAGAGTTTTACAATTAAACATGTTATATATTTTATAAATTAAAAACTAAATATTTTTTTAATAAATGACGAAATTTGTTTTTTAATTAAGAAATTGTGTACGATACTTAAGTTGTAAAATTATTTTTGTATTAAAATTAATTATATGAACAGTTCTTAATTTATTATTGTATTTTAGAAATACATACATTTATTGCATATTTTGATTATTAAATTTTGTGAAAAAAAGCTAATGAAAGCATAAATGATTTGAACTAACATTAAAAACCATGAAATTATATAAACTTTTATATTTATATTGTTACAAATTAATATTTCGTTCGAACAACTTTGAGTTTAATTATATAAAACATTAATAACTAAGTAAATTAAGAAAAGAATCATTCAAATATGTAATTTTGTAATTGCATTTTACGAATCCATTTATCTCAACTTTATTTGTTGTTTAATATTTTTAAATAAATAAATTAGTAAGAATTGCTAATATTTTTGAATTGTTAAAACAATTAGAAAATGTTTTTAGTATTATAAAGTAAATTTGGTTAGCCATGTCTTACGATCAAACTAATAAAAGCTTTTATGGTTTTAAAATGACTTCCCATTTAATTTAAACCAAATAGGTGAAGGATATTTTTCAGTAGTCGGTTGCACGACTGACTGTTTCTTTACTTGTTTTATTTAGAAGAGGTTTAAAGAGCTGCCTTGCCACTTATATTTGTTTTTGTGCATAACTGAAAATCTAATAATTTTTGTATTTCAATTTTTTCCAAAAGTTATTAGCCGAATGATATAATATCTATATTTCGAACATACGAGTATCCCAAAGTGGACAAAGTCAACTCTACTATGCTCATCCTCGTTTTAATTATAATAAATTTTTTTCTGCGTGCAATCCGTGCTTAAACCAATCTTTTGCGGACTTTTAAAGCTCCTAAATCGTTTGGGTATCTTTATCTCAAATGGGTAGAATTTTTGTAGATACCCGGAAGAATGGACAAACAGATGATTAGGATTAAATTATATAAGCACATTTTTTTTTTTGAATAAATAATTACATTAAGTGTCAGTACTAAAATGTGAATAATTAGTACTTTAAATTTGAGCATAAAATTCGATAATAAAGTAATTTCTTAACTCTTTCACTAGCCAACTTGATTCAGCTAAATAATATAGTATTAGTGATTTTTCTGTTTATTTAGACTTAATATACCAAAAGAAGAAAACCATTATGTACAATTGAAGTGAACCTTTGTATAATATTTACTAGTATAATAATTGTAATATTAACGTTTATTTTCGTGGCAACAATAGATACCAATACTAGTGAAAGAGTTTTAATAACAGTTAAAATAATGAATTATTCTTTATAATAATATAATCTATTGAAATTAAGTCTTGCAGAAGGAAAGTAATAAAAAATATATACATACTTTTCAAATCGGAATATGGAAAAACTAGTTCTCCCTTTATCAAAATTGAATAATATACTTAATAATTGCTAAAAATTTAGTTAAAAAAAAAATAAGAATAGTAAACTTTAAAGTGTGCGTATGTTTGTTTATGGCACAAAGTCTTTTACTTAATATACAGTTCAAAAATATTGTCTTTTTATTTTCTTTGCTTAAATTGATTTAGTTCGGCTAATAAAACAATTTGATTTCAGCGCACGTGTGTGTTCTTTTGGTAACCCGTTTCCAATTTAGTTTTGATTGAATTTTAATTACTTTTCATTTATTTAAAACAAACAAAATCTTTATTCTGCAACTTTAAATATTAAACTGCATAATTTACATTAAGTTAAATATTGTGAATTTAATAATTTTGTTTACAATACTTACTTATAAATGAAAATAATTTAATTTTCTAAATCTTTGTATTTTGCACAGCGGTACTAAATAAATTACAGGAAAACTTTTAAAAATATATAAAATATGATGAATGTTTTTTTTTAGATAACTATTATAACTATTATTTTTATAAGTGCTACATCTTTTTAAAGTTCGGGGTGATGCGGGGACGGAAATACTCATGATCTTATTAAGAGGACCGAAAGTTTTGGAGATAAATAGAAAAGAGATTTGGAGACTGACAGGATATCTTTTAACTTTAACTTTTCCACAAATTTCATCTAGATTTTCAAAAAATTTAAATGAAATATTAATTTAAAAATTTTATCTAATACTTATAATTAAAATTTTGTAAATTCCTTTTATTTATTATTTTATTACTTGAAATCTATTTTAAAATTTTTGCAAAATATTTCGATTAAAATTCGAAAATGAATCAAGGAATTATGCATATATAAAGATTTTTATATAAACATTTACATATGTATTAAACCAATCAATATACCACTAAATTATTGTTACATTTATTCCAACATTCTCAACTTCTTAAAAGTTCAACTAGAATTCCAGACCGTGGCAATGAAAAGGAGCATCACTCGAACTTATTTCTTACTACAAGTCCCAGAAAATTATTTAATTTCTCTTATCTTGCCAATTAAGGGTTCCGATCATTGCCTGATTAAATCTAACTTCGTTTGTTGTTGGGCCGAAATGTTATTCCTAACAGACCAGTATGATCTTACAACCGGGATGACTGTGTAGACCTAAACAGATTTTTATGGCGTTTCGATTTGTCAAGGTACTTTTAACATAGAAACATTGATTTTGCTTCAAAAGCCATTAATATAACAAATGCTAGGTGTGAAATTATTCTTTCCAGTTCTTCCGAACCGAAATCCAAGCCATGGTTTAATGACACTTTCAAAAAGGGAATTGCTTCCAAAAAGGAGCATTACAAAAAGTTAAAAGTGGACATATCGATGTCTTCATTTATGGGCTATAAAGTGGCAAGTATTGCAAGAAAATTTTCAATCAGAAAAAAATCAATAGAGAAAATCTTTTCGAAACTCCCTTTCCACCACTAATTAATAACAGCAGTCCCATCATCCCAGATTCTTTTAGGAATGCAAAGTTGTTCGCAAAATCATTTGCAGCTATTTTCACACAGCACCCCAATATTCCCTTCAGTTGATCCTCAAGGGTTAGTATTCTTCAAAAGGTTTACTTCACGACTTGCGGGGAAATTTCTGAAGAATCGGAATGTTAGTAAGTCCCCAGCTATGGTTTTTAAATACATTAAATCTCACATATCAAAACTTCTGCGCAATCTTTATCAATATAATTTTCAGCTGGAAAATATTCCAGTTAATGGAAAATTGCCCAAGCTTTCTCAATACGTAAAAAATGTGACAAAAGCAGCCCCTCAAAATGTGGACCAAATGTAATTATTATGATAATTTCTGAAGTTAAAGGAAATCCTGATAAATAACTGGCATTTGAGATTTTTTAATAAATGGCGTATTTTAGACGATCTGGAATATGGTTTAAGAATTCAAAGATCGACAGGATATTTTTTAAATTGAACTTAAAGAATATGCTAGCTTGTTCAGGAGGCTTACATTAGCTACATAGAGAATAATTCTGAATCAAAATGATATTCTTTTTATTAAAAATAATTTATCAATTCGAAACTAACATAAATATAACTTTTAGGAATTACATTAATTATACTAACCCTTACATAATTGTGGTCATCATCTACTATATAATATATGCCATAATTGTATTAACCATATTTTTTTGTACATTTACTTATTGTATTTATTTGCATCATTGCATTAGTTTATACTAAGTCACTTATTTATTTCCACGTATTATTTTCTAGTATATTTTCCACTTTTTAAAAACAAAGTACAACAAAACTTTTCATATAAAACACATAAAGTTTTTCACTAAATCTAAAACACCAAGTAATCATATATATATATATATATATGTATTAATATTACATATATAACTCCTTATTTAATTCTTCGCGTCGTATGTAATATTATTTATCACACAATACATAATATTTGTATCAATAATTTTACAAATTTTCAACTACAAATTTTTTACATAAGACACACAATTTTCAATAAAATTGTTTTAACCGAACAGCTGACATATACGATCATAATTAATGCTTTATTTATATACTTCAAAATACATAAATTCCTTTTAAAAACACAATAATTTTATTTATTTATTTACTAGCAGATTTACCCGGCGTTGCTCGGAAGCTTGCAAATTGTAAAAACGCAAGTTTTAGCCAATTTTTTGAAATACTACTTTGCTTATAAATGAAGCCACAAAAAGATATTTGTGGAGTTCCGTTAACCCATCCTGGCCCAACAGCTTTTTATAGGTTTTTTCGTTGCTTTGTTATATATTAGAAATGATTTAACCGATTAACTTCAAATTTTCTATATGTGTTCTTCTTTGAAAATGAAGTTCAATTTACTAACAGACTTGGAAGCTGTTAACCCCTGCCGACCCGACGATTGTTCAAAAAAAAATTTGTAAGTAAATTACGTCCAATTTCTGAAAGTAGGTACAACTTCTTTGAATTAGGGGAATGCTTAAAAAAATGTTTTGTCGAGTTCTTTTAACCGATTGCGAAACAAAAACTTTAAAAAACAGTTTGAACGATTATCTCTTATTTTTCTATACATGGTGCTTCTTGACAATTTGGTGCTCCTTGACGATAGAGTTGAGGATGTTAGGTTTCCGGCGAATAATGTTAACTGAATTAAAATGACTATTGGTCAAATGGGGATACTAAGTTTGCCATTATGTCATTATACTATGTCAATAGTAGTTTTCTTAAATTGCCAACGTTTGAATAAAATATAGTCGATGGTTTAGAAAAGGTTTAAAAATTTGCTTTTCAACTTATATTTTGTTTAGTACTCACCTGAAAGTTGTAATACGCTCTTCCTCGTTTTTTTATGATTTTATGAGAGAAATGTAGGCTTATTTTTTGGAAAAACTGTTTTAAAATACTATGTTTTTAAGCATTATATATAAGAAATTGAATTTTTTGATTTTTAGATTTCATTTGAAGAAAACTGAAAATTTCATTGAATCTTTGTTCAAAACGCACAAACAGGTCAAAACCAAATTAACCATGTGGGATTTAATTAAAATGTTGGTACAAAATTTTCAATAAAATACTTTTAATCCTATAAGAAAATAAAATTTATAGAAAACTTCATGGCGTCGTCGTGGAAAACGGGTTAATCGAACTTAACTAAAACTTTTTGCAGCCTCTCTTTAGACTACAAAATCAACCTGTAAAATTGGACACAAATCGAAAACACAAAATTTTTTGAAAGTCCGCCAGGCCGAAATGGGTTAAATTATTCCAACCAAATTTATACAACCAATTGCGGTTGCTAAGAGGAACATTTGTGCAAAATTTCAAGTCAATTTGTCAAACGGTTTTGACTCGACATCAAAAACATTGAAAAAGCTTCATTGCGCCCAATGATAAAAATCAAATTAACCCTGTGAGCTTTGCTAATAAAGATTAGCTGAAAAATGTGTTCAAGATTAGCTGAAAAAAGTGTTCGTTTAAGCTCAACAACAAAAACATTGAAAAAGCTTCATTGCGGTCTGTTGCCCAAACGGCCAAAAAAAATATTGAAAGCCCGCCAGGCCGAAATGAGTTAATATATTCCAAGCAACTGTATAAAACTAATTCCGTTTGCTAAGAGGAAGATTTGTGCAAAATTTCAAGTCAATCGGTCAAACTTTTTCGGCTCAACATCAAAAACATTGAAAAAGCTTCATTGCGCCCTCGTGCCCAAACGGGTTAACCGAACCCAACAAAAATTTGTGCCAGCCTTTCTTTTCGACTGCAAAACCACCCTGTAAAATTGGACACAAATCGGAAACAAATAATTTTTTAGAAGCCCGCCGGGCCGAAATGGGTTAATATTTTCGAACCATCTTTATACAACTAATTCCGTTTGCTAAGAGGAAGATTTGTGCAAAATTTCAAGTCAATCGGTCAAACTGTTTCGGCTCGACATCAAAAACATTGAAAAAGCTTCATTGCGCCCTCGTGCCCAAACGGGTTAACCGAACCCAACAAAAATTTGTGCCAGCCTCTCTTTTTGACTGCAAAACCACCCTGTAAAATTGGACACAAATCGGAAACACAAAATTTTTTGGAAGCCCGCCGGGCCGAAAGGGGTTAATTTATTTCAACCAACTTTATACCATTAATTCCGTTTAATAAGAAGAACATTCGTGCAAAATTTCAAGTTAATCGGTCAAACCGTTTCGACTCGACATCAAAAAAACGAAAAAGCTTAAAACGGCTCTGGAGCCGCAACCTGTTAACTTATAAAAATGCGACATAGCCTATGTCACCCCCCGGATTCCCAAAATTGTTCCTCTAAAATTTGGTGTCAATCGGACCAGTGGTTTTCACGTGAATCCTGGACAAACAAACAAACAAACAAACAAACAAACAAACAAATAAACAAACAAATTTTCTTCTTTATATATTAGATTTGTAGTGCCAGACAATAGTAAATATTGCCTGATAATATTAATCCTTTGCCTGTTTGAAAAGCCGTGACTTTATCACTGAGCTATCGGTCAGATGCATAATAATTTTTTTTATACAATACTTATAAACTATTTAAAACTATACAATAATATTTTTTATATAGTAAGGCACAAAATTCTATTTAAAAACGAGTAAAATTATAGTTGCCCTTGTCAACTCTTAGATATCCGTGCATATCCATTATGATGTATAAAATAAAATGAACCGTTATTTATTTCCCTTATGCTATTACATATATTACACAACAAATATAAAAAAATGAATTTGTTAAAAAAAATTTAACTCATCCTAGCCCATAATTTTAGCTAAAAAAAGAAAAAATAAATTAACCATAAAAAATAAAAAAAATAAAAATTGGCCCTCCCTAAAAGTTGGTTCGTGTGATGTCCAACTTTGCCAAGTAACTTGCCCTATTACTTTACCTGCCCAGTTTTAATTTGAACCTCGTAGCTTCATCAGATTCACAGTTACCGAATTGACTACTGTGTATTGTAGCTGTCCGAAAATGGGGCCGTAACATTTTGAAACTTTGCATTGGTGCTTGTTCTATTATATTACTAACCGTGTGTAATTTTCATCCATGTAGTATAATTTGTTTTGAAGAAATCCATATTGGTGCAAAGAAGTTGTATGGCAGCGCCGCCAAATTGAAGCCGTAACATTTTGAAACTTCATATAAGTGCTCGATTCATTATATAACAAATCGTGTGTAATTTGCATCCTCATAGTATAATTAGTTTTGAAGAAATTCATATGCAATAGGGAATCTAGATACAATAGGGAATCTAGAAATTAAAAATGACTGTGTGTGAATTCCAAAACTCTAGCTCTTTTAGTTTTTGAGTTATTGTTCTGACACACGGACGGACGGACAGACACATAGCTGGATCGATTTACTTTTCGATGCTAATATTTAAAAAACATATTATATTATATATTATATTTGAATCATAAAATTTCCTATTTTCAAATATCTTAAACAAATCAATTATATTTTATATCAAACAATATTTTAATTACATTAATATTCTTTTTAATCAAGCATACAGAGAACAAAATTATGTTATTAAATCTTAATTTTCAAATCCCAATATTCCACAAATCAAACATCTAAAAATAATATCTATAAATAAAATAAATTTTTAATAACAATAACCTCAACAAATATAAACACAAAAACAATTATAAATTAATTAAGCTAAATATTATTCTTAAAAAACAATTTATTTTTTTTAATATATACTTTTGACATTAGGGAAAGTACTTATTTTGGCCACGTGTCATGTGGCTCTTGGCCATTATGCCCTTGGGCAGTATCTCCTACCAGGGATGAGACATATTGCCCAAATTCAATTTGGGCATAATATCTCACTATCAGTGAGTCATAATGTCCTTAAATTAGTGAGGCATATTATCCAAATAATTTTTTTTTTAATTTTTGATCTTATGGCCCACCAAAATGGGACAAAGCGCCATAATGTAGGATTTTATGACCCACCTAAAAAAAATTCTTAAAATATTTAAAAACAAAAAAATAAAATGTTAAGTACATTAATCTACAAATATAGTAGATAACGTCTGTTTTGGTTTGATATACAAAAATAATTTCATCTTAATATATAAAGAAGAAAATTTGTTTGTTTGTTTGTTTGTCCAAGATTTACGTGAAAACCACTGGTCCGATTCTCACAAAATTTTAAAAGAATAATTCTGAGAGCTCGGGTGGTGACATAGGCTATGTCACATTTTTAAAAGTCAACAGGTTGCGGCTCCAGAGCCGTTTTAAGCTTTATCGTTTTTTCACAAAGGTTTGACCGATTGACTTGAACTTTTGTACAAATGTTCCGCTCAGCAACTAGCATTAGTTGTATAAATTTGGTTGGAATAAATTAACCATTTCGACCTGGCGAGCTTCCAAAAAATTTTGTGTTTCCGATTTGTGTCCAATTTTACAGGGTGGTTTCGCAGTCGAAAAGAGAGTCTGGCACAAATTTTTGTTGAGTTTCGTTTACCAGTTTGGGCACGAGGGCCCAATGAAGCTTTTTTAATGTCGAGTCAAAACGGTTTGACCGACTGACTTGAAATTTTGAACAAATATTACTCTTAGCGACCAGAATTAGTTGTATAAATTTGGTTGGAATAAGTTAACCCATTTCGGCCTGGCGAACTTCCAAAAAATTTTGTGTTTTCGATTCGTTTCAAATTTTAAGGTGGTTTCGCAGTGGAAATGAAATTCTGGCACAATTTTTTGTTGAATTCGGTTAACCCGTTTGGGCACGAGGGCGCAATGAAGCTTTTTCAATGTTTTTGATGTCGAGTCAAAACGGTTTGATCGATTGACTTAAAATTGTGCACAAATGTTCCCCTTAGCAACTGGCTTTAGTTGTATAAATTTGGTTGGAATAAATTAATCTATTTCGGTATATTTTATTCAAGGATTGGCAATTAAAGAAAACTACTATTGACATAGTATAATGACATAATGGCATATTTAGTATACCCTTTTTACCAATAGTCATTTGAATTCAGTTAACATTATTCGCTGGAAACCCACCATCCTCAACTCTATTGTCAAGGAGCACCAAATTGTCAAGAAGCACCACGTATAGAAAAACTAGAGATAATCGTTCAAACTGTTTTGCAAACTGTTTTTTAAAGTTTTTGTTTGCAATTGGTTAAAAGAACTCGACAAAACATTTTTGCTTTCTTTTTAACCAAAACAGTATTTGGAAAGTCGGCCGAAACTCGTTTTTTTACAATTTGCACGCTCCCGGGCAACGCCGGGTAAATCTGCTAGTTATATCATATTTAAATGTAGAGGTATAATTTAATTTAGATGTAGAGGTATAACAAATTTCTTTTCCTTCTAATCAAATAAATACATATAATAAAAGGCTAGGAACTAATGCCAATTCACGTGCCTTTTTTGTAAAAGTTAACACCTAGCAAGTAAAGTATAAGCAACTGAGCGGTCGAACGGTTAGAGCGAGGATTACGAAATCTAATAATTTTTAGGTTGTAGGGTTTAATTAAGATTAGTTTTTATTTAAATATTTATTTGTAAATGCGAATAAATTCATTAAATATTATTTTTTTCGCTTAGGATATTTAATTATTCTTATTGATGAATAAGTGATGAAAAAACCCAAGGGTTTTTAAAAAGCACTTTTTCAATATTAAATAGGGTTTCTTACTGAGTATTTTATCATTAATTTTTTAAAAAAACATACACTAGTGAATAAGTTACTGGTTTATAAAAACATAAAAGTTTTAATTTTTAAGTCATAATAGTCCTTGAATGGGAAAGGTTCCCAAATTTTTGCTATGCAAACTTCAGATGATTCTCGAGGATCTGTCCATCCCCCTCCTGTCCTCATCCTTCCATTTTTATAGGTTCTAGGAAATCAATTGTGAAGATAAACCCAAATTTTGGAATTTTACCTAAAATTTTATTATCTAAGCAAAAATGTTTAAAACTAAGAGACAGTTTCTTCAATTTAAAGAACCCCTTTTAAATTTCAGAAAAACCGTTAACAAATGTTGAAATAAAATGCTGCAGTTTTAAAATTTTGTATATTTGCAAAATAAAATTTGAACATGTATTTAAGTTACAGGTGTTTAAAAATAGTAAAGATTTCAATTTGCGAGCCCTTATAGCTCCTAAATAAGGGTCGTGACAAAAAAATTTTGTAAACAGACTTCTACTAATTTCTAAGGATTTAACTTCTCCCAATTTAAGACCCTAGCTGGAACCGTTTAGAAGATATGTGGGGCCAAAAATTTTGCAAAAATTTTGTTTTGCATAATGATAAATTTTGTTACCTTATGGTAAATCTATATATTTAAACAATATATTTTTGTAAAGTCTATAAAAGCAGCTCTCTTTTTCCGTTTCCAGATTGAAAATACATCCAACAGAACTGTTGTTATAACAATTTAAATATAGGGCTTTTTCCAACTTTGGGGGGCTGCAGCTCTGTAACTTTATTTCTTAATTAGGGTGGAGATACAGAAAAAGGTTCTTCTACCTACCCGTAGTTAAAATTTCTTTACTCTATTTCAAACGGTGTAAAAGTTTTTGTTAACATACGGACGGACGCACAAAGTTGTCTAGCAGTCAATTTTGTGTATAAATAAAAATTTGACAGGTATTCAAGTTATAGATGATTAAAAGCAAAATTTTTAGCAAAATTTCAATTTTCGACCCCTTACATCTCTTAACTAACTCTTACTTATTTCTAAGGATCTAACTTCTCCCAAAATTTCAAATTTCTAGATTTAGCCGTTCAGAAGTTATGAGGGACCAACAATTTTGCATAACTTAGTTTTGGATAACGGTAAATATTAGTACCGTATGGTAACCCTATACAATTGGTTTTTTAAAATTTGTAAAGCTTATAATTTGTAAAGCGTTTTCAGGTTGGAAATATACCTTATAGAACTCTAGTTATAACGGGGGGGCTACAAAAAAAAAATTTTTAAATTTAAAAAATTTTTATTGCAATACCTACCCATTTCTGATATTTTTTAGTCAGCCATAGGTAAAAAGGGACGGACGGACAGAGTGAAGCTATATAGGCACATTTTTACAAAATTTTTTGAAAATGTGCTAACAATTGATTTTTACTCTTACACCTGTCGTATAACAGACTTTTTCCCTAGTTAAGAAACCAATTCTTTAGTGGTTTTCAATGGTACCTGCTGCATGTATGTAAAATTTATACTTATATTTAAATGAATTATATGAAAAGTTCTAAATTTGTGATTGGATTTTATAAATACATTTATTGCATATTTTACATTTATAAGCTTTTCTAATAGGTATATATACTAAGAATTTAAATTAATTTCAATTTTGAAAAATTTCAATTATTAAATTTTGTGATAAAAAGCTAATCAAAGCATTAATGTTTTTAATTTACTTTAAGAAGTATCAAATTATATAAACCTTTATATACATATTCACAAATTAAGAATTCTTTCGAATAACTTTGAGTTCAATAAAAATTAGTGACACAGATAACAGCAGGGTTATTATTGTAATACTTACTAATAATGAAAGTGCTCAAAATCCCCGTCATAAATATAAAGAATGATAATTAACCAATTCTAACCGTAATATTTCAATCTGAAATTAATCTTTTCCATACCTGTAACCTGAAGAAAAACTGAATAGGATACCTATAAATCTAGAAATTAAATCTAAACAGAATTTTTCAATTTAAAAGAATAACAATATTAAAAATTGGAATATGTGTAATATTAAAAAATAATTAAATTAGAGAATAAATTTAGAAATGATTTAAAATTGAAATAATTAATCAAGGGTATTAAACAATTCAACAGTAAATGCAGTACAGCTAAAATTATGAATCCTGAAGACAAGTAATTGCTGTATGTGTGTAAAATTTTATTGAATTGGATAAAAAGTTTTAAATATGTAATTTTGTAATTGAATAAAATAAATTAAAAAAACATTAAAGTTTTGATTAGCTTTTATCACAAAATTTAATAATTCAAATTTTTTCAATTTTGTAACTGAATTGAAATAAATGTATGTATTTAACATTTATATCAATTTTTTTTTGTATTTTAATATTTTAAGATAAATTAGTAGGAAAAATTGTTAGAAAATGTTCTTAGTAATATAAAATTAATTTGGTTTGCTAAGTGATAAGATCAAACTAAAAAAAGTTTTTATGGTTTAAAATGGCTTATGGACTTCTCATTAAATTTGACTTAAATAGGTGCACGGTATTTCTAAGTCGGTTGCACCGAACGACTGTTTCTTTACTTGCTTTCAGATTAATTAAGGTATGACGCAAAGATACAATGAAAACGTTTTACTAATGCATTGCGCATCCAAAATTAAAATCCAACAAAAATTGCAAAATCGAAATTAAATGTTGGGTTGGTATGTATCGTAATAAAATTCAACCATTACTTTTCTTACAAAAATCTGTATAGAAACTTTCTTTCCAACTTTCGGCATAGAAACCGACTTATTGTGTAAATGTAATTAATTTTCGGTTGTAACTCGCAGCTCAATCAAACTATTAAAGACGCCGGCTTATATTAACAAACTACTATATTTTGTTGTTTTCGTTAAGTTTTTTATAAAATAAATAAACTGACTTTTGAAATTTATTCTGTAGTTTCCCATTTGACAACCAAATAAATATTATTTTAAATTATTTTATTATACCCTACACCTATAGAATAGGTAAAAGGGTATATTAACTTTGGTATGGTGTTTGTAACCACCTAAAGGAAGCGAGCTATATATGGAAAAGTATATATATTTGTGATCAGCGTGACCTCCTCAGTCGAAAAAATCGTTATCGAATGTAGACGTGCTAAAAATTAACGGAAAAACTGAAATTAATAATTTTTTTATTAAACTTAAATTGCGTAATTTATTTTATTACCGCTTGAAATTGAAATTTGATCACTTCATTATTTAAAGTAATCGAGCAGTTGTTCTTACAACCATAAGCTTGTGATAGCAATGGATTGTACTAAATGTAAGCTGAAAATTAGAGGTGAAACAGGTGTAAGGTGTGCTGGGGTATGTAACAAGATATACCACAGTCAAATTAAATGCTCGGGACTAGATCAGTCTTCAATTGGAGTACTAAATGTGAATCCCAATATCAAATTTATATGTGATGAATGTGTTTTATACATCCAAAATGTTGATATGGTGGTTCAAAACATAGATTGCTCAGTCAAAAAAAATAGTGATTACTGATTATTTAAAAGAATATAAGGCTGAATTTGAATGTGCTTTGAAGAAAAATGAACAAGAGGTTATTCAATTACTAAAAGCCATCGAAGGAAGATACTTAGAGAGATTAGAGCAAATAAAAAAAAACAAAAAAAACAGAAGAATTTTTTTATGACTATACCAATTGGTTTTTTTATTTATAATTTTTTAATCATCCTAAAAGTAATTATTTTTCTATTAAATTTTATCTTTTATATATATCTAATAATTTTAACATTCACATCAACAATTTTTAATTTTTATCAATGTCAATTAATCTTGTACAATTTATACTTTATCAATTTATTTTCATATCAACATCTTAATTTTACAACAACATTTTATGAATTACAATTTTTTTTTTTTTTTTTTTTCTTAAAAATAACCCGCCGCGGACCGCATTTATCAAATCAAATTACATAAAAAATCTTATTAAATCTAATTACAATTTTATCTTAATACATAACCTGAATTCACTATTATTTTTTTTTCTTTTATTCCTTGCTAATAGACAAATTATCTTTATAAATTTCTTAATTATTACTAAAACTATAATTAAAACTATAACTAAAACTATTATTTCAAATATAATTGAAAAAATAGGAATTTTTTATATAATTAAACGTAAAACTGAATTTTTTACTTTCTTATTCATTAATTCCGATGCGTATTTATTTAAAGCCGTCCTAATACTGATTTTAATTACTCAGGTTTTGTATGTATGCTTGCCAAAATCCATGTGCTTAACGGACTCTATTGTCGTAATTAGTAATGACGTCATTTAATTTTGAGAATGATTTGAAAGTGAACTACTATACAGAGTTACACAAAAGTGTAATGATGAACTATAAACACAATTTAAACATTTTATATTTAAATATCAGAAGTTTACGAAATAAATTAACTGACCTTGAAATTCTAATTAATTCTTACGGATGCGCAATACATGTTCTAGTCTTAACTGAAATTTGGCTACACAAAACTGAAAATCAATTTTTCAACCTACTGGGATACGCTGGTTACTTCTCAAATCGTACTGAGTCAATTCGGAACATAACGTACGGGGGTGTCGCTATATATGTGGCTGAAAAAATTAGTAGCACTTCAGTGCTTGTGGAAGAGTTCAACAATTCCAACCTTTTGATAATTAGATTACTAAAAGAAAATGTGAACATCATATCTTTTTATAGATCTCAACAAACAAATATGGTAGACTTTATAAATAAACTCGATTTAATTACATCTACCTATAAACGATCGCTAGTTTTAGGGGATTTCAATATCAATCTACTTGACAAGCACAACAGGGAGGTTAAAAACTATTCTCAGGTTTTGCTCTCTAGCGGATATTTTATATACAATAAAATTAATGAACGGTTTGCTACAAGAATTGATAAAAACTCTAAATCTATAATTGACCACTTTATCTCCGATTTAATTGAATATAAATATTGTTTTCATATTATTGACACTCCTCTATCGGATCATCAAATGTTTCTTATTAGTACAAATCTAAATCCATGCATTGAACAAAACGTCACTATTTATAAAACTGTATTAGATTACAATAACTTATCGGCAAATAGTTTTTGGTCAAACCTTAATCTAAACAACTACAGTTTTGACGAATTCGTGCATGCCTTATCATTGCTAATAAAAGAACATACGAGATTAACCCCGGAAACCTATACAAAAAAAAAAAAGAATGGATGACTCCTGACATTATAAAGTTCATAAAAATTCGAGACTCCTTTTTTAAATATAAGAAGAAGTACCCTAATGATACAAAAACCAACGATCTTTATGTATTTTATAAAAAAAAGGTAAATGATCTTATAATGCTGGCTAAAACGAATTATTGTAATTCAATTATCTCCAAGGATCCTAGTGATGGGAGGAAACTGTGGAACTTATATAAACAAATAATGTACAACAAAAGTAACTTGAAAACCGGCAGTCAGATAAAAACTTTAACAGATAATAATAAGGTTATAGAAAATCAACACCAAATAAGTGACTTATTAAATACATTTTTTGTTAACGTTACCGATACTCTTGACATTGACTCAAGTCCGATTGATGAGGAATATTTGGGGAAGTTTAGTAGGAACATATTTTCTCCTCTTCAATTAAACCCAACAAATTTAACGGAGGTAAAAGAAGCAATTGATTCTCTTAAAACTTCGTCAGCGACAGGGTACGATTGTATCTCTGCAAAATTTGTACAAAAGTTCTCGACCCAACTTTGTCCAATTTTAAAAGAGTATATTAATAAGTCGTTTCTTACTTCAACTTTTCCAAATTCGCTCAAGTCTGCGGTTGTAACACCTATTTATAAAGGTGGAAATGTCACCAATGCAACTAATTATCGACCAATATCAGTCTTGAGCACTTTTTCGAAAATTTTTGAAAAAATTATTAAAAAACGCCTTACTTCCTTTTTGAGAAATAATGCTATCCTGCACCAAGATCAGTACGGTTTCGAAGAGAATTCAAATACTACCGCCGCATGTCTCGCATTAACGGACTTTGTAACTCGAAGTATGGATAAAGGCAAATACACTGGGTGTATCTTTATCGACCTACAAAAAGCCTTCGATTGTGTCGATCACGAAATTTTACTTTTTAAATTACTTAAACTAAACTTAAGCTATAATGACAAACACTTCTTTGAAACTTACTTAATGCAAAGAAAACAAAAAGTAAGCGTAAATGATAGTTGTAGTAATTTTATCTATGTGAAAAAGGGCGTTCCGCAGGGCTCAATTCTGGGACCTGACCTATTTAAAATTTATATAGATGATATCACTCATCTAGCACTCAAAGGCAGCATACAACTTTACGCAGACCATGCCGTTATAAAATATTCTATGGACTGCGAAAGCGAGATAAAAAACGCCATTTTATCTGACTTATCTATAGTTGAGGAATGGCTTCAGAAAAACAAACTGTCCCTAAATATAAAAAAGACAAAAATTTTGTTATTTCAGAACAAAACTTGGAATAACTTCAACATCAATTATAAACAAGAATCTTTAGAAATAGTCGAGCATTTTAACTACTTAGGTTTAGTTATAGATAATAAACTAAAATGGTCTCCTCACATCGATCACGTTATCAAGAAAGTATCCCCATATATTTTTATTTTAAGGAAACTAAGAAAATTCTTTAGTAAAGATGTCTTATTCTTAATATTCTCGTCCTATATTTCATCACATTTATGTTATTTAAATCCTATATGGTGTAGAACGACACAATCCAATATCGATAAATTAGATATTTTACACAAAAAAGCTATCAAATCTATACATGGTTATCCGTTAAGATACCCTACACATCAACTATACACACATCAGTACATTTCTTTTGATAACCTATGCATGCGTGAACTTTACTTATTAGCTTTTAAAATAGTAAACAACAAAATCAAACATAATTTTATTCTAAATCGAAACATAGACTTTCACAACTACAATACCAGAAACAAATCCAATTTCTATCTCTCGCTATTTAAAACTAACAAGCAAAAGAATAATTGTCTTTATAATTGCTTACAGGCTTTTAATAATTTACCAATAGAATTGAAGGAAATTCAGAGTTATAGTGTTTTTAAAAATAAAATTAAAGTATTCTTAATAAGTTTAGGTATTACAAACGGAATTTCAATTGTTTAAGTACTTTCATAACATTATATTAGCAAGGGCTTGAAGTTAAAAAGTGATAAAGAAAAAAAAAAATCAAAACAGGTTATTAAAACAAAACAAAAATAAAATTATAAGAAGATCTTTGAAAATTATCGCAATTTAAGTAAATAATAAAGTAATAATAATAAATAAAAATAAAAAAAAAAAAAAAAAAAAAAAAAAAAAAAAAATTATTTTTTATAGTTGATGTTTACATAATATGTCAAAAAAAATAAAGAAAAAATAAAAAAAAAATATTAACTAGATCTTGGTTCCTAATTATAATATGAATTATTTTAAATATTTTATGATCCAAACAAAAAAAAAAAAAAAAAAAAAGAAAAAAAACAATAATTATACCTTATTATCTATTAATAAATTATACTTTAATATTGTAAAATTCTATACGACCAGATTGCTTCGGCAAAGGTCAAATTAAATTCTAATTGTAACATTTATGTATAATATTAATTTTTATCAATTGTTAATAAAGAAAAAAAAAAAAAAAAAAAAAAAAAAAGAACAAAAAAGCGAAATTGAAAAAATGTGTCAACTTACGGAAACCTTCAAATCGGAGAGTGCAAATATGAATGCCAACCTTAAAAATACAATATCTAAGAACAATGAACTGTGTAGTGAATTAAAAATTTTAAACAATGAAAATAAAAAAAATTTAAATATAGGTCAAAATATTTAATTTGCTGATATTTTAAAAAGTGCTAGTGTAAGCAAAAAAAATTTGCCACCAATAAAAACAGGTGTACCACTGGTTATTAAACCGAAACAAAAACAAAAATGCCAATTAACTAAAATGGATTTAAGTAAACAAGTGGATCCAATAAATCTCAAGATAAAAAATGTGGTAAATAGGAAAAATGGAATGGTGCTTGTTGAAACTGATACAAAAGAAGAACGGGATAAAATAATAAATAAACTTGAAAATAAGATGGAAGATTATGAAATTAAGGTGCCAGCTGAAATAAAAACAAAAATTGAAGTTGTACATATGGGTGTTAAATATACTGAAGAAGACTTAATTAACAAACTTAAGGCTCAGAACGCTAATTTAGAGCACAGTTCTATGAAAGTGGTGAAAATATATCAAGCAAAAAATTTTACAAATGCTAAATATAATGCTATAATAGAAATTGATAAAGAATCTTTCCGAAAAGCGATTGAAAATGAAAAGGTATCAATAGGATGGGAGCGTTGTAAAGTTTTCGATGCTTTGAGAGTTCTACGATGCTACAAATGCAAGGGGTTTAATCACAAAGCTGTAAATTGTACCAAAGAGGAAACATGTAGCAAATGCCATCAAAATCACAAAAGTAAAGATTGTAATAAAGAAGAAGTTAACAAATGTATTAATTGTTTAAAAGCTAATGAAACACTTAAGCTTGGTTTAAACGTTGATCACAAGACTTTCAGTGTAACGTGTCCAGTTTACCAAAGAAAGTTAAGCAATCTAAAACAAAAAATTGGATATTAGCAATCAATGATATTTGAGAAAGAAAACAAAAACTCAATTGCTGTGGATATTAGTAGTGAACATACTAATACTAATGATAATAATATTAATGTCAATACTAATAATAATAATAATAATAATAATAATACTAAAAATAATAATAATAATAAAAATAAAAATTATAATAATAATAACATTAATAATAATAATAACATTAATAATAATAATAATAATAATATTAATAATAATAGCAATAATAATAATAATAGCAATATTAATAATAACAATAATAATAATAATAATGATAATAATAATAATAATAATAATAATAATAATAATAATAATAATAATAATAATAATAATAATAATAATAATAATAATAATAATAATAATAAAAATAATAATAATAATAATAATAATAATAATAATAATAATAATAATAATAATAATAATAATAATAATAATAATAATAATAATAATAATATGGTAAATAAATTGGATATTAGAAGAAAAATTATAACAAAAACGGAAGAATCCAATAAAAAATCTGGTCAAAGTCAAAAATGCAGTGTATTACTTAAACTATTACCCTTCAAAAAGATAATTAATGCAAACAAGAAAACTTGCACAATTCAAGATAAAAAGAACAGTAATAATAATATATGTTTCTCTGACAAAAATTCCAAGGACATCGTGACAACAGATTCCAACAATAAACTTCATCAGAGTGAAAATATTAATGATAGTCAAAATAAAAATAATAATATTGCTAATAATAATATTACTCTTATGAATAAGACGTGCCTAAAGATGAAAGACAACTTGTAGTGCCAACAACTAAATATGCTAACTGGATAAAGGGTGAAACGATAAACGTAGGCAGTAGTGAGATTGCAAAGTCAAATAACAAAAGCTTTATTAATCCACTAGCTCCACCAATTGTCAGATTAACTAGAAATGCGATTATATCTGGTGACAATATTTATGCTATTTCTCGGCTTAGAGAACACAGAATATACAACAATGTTAAATTATTTTTGTCGTATTTTCATGATCATGATGATATCTGTTATGAGGGAATGACGCAAACTAGTTTAAAAGTACTTATACACCAAGAAGGTTTGCCAAATAACCATCAAGAGCTCTTTAACCTATACTTTAATTATCATGAAACTACAGGAGTATCAAGAAAGGAAGTGCTACAAGATCTAGCTCATTTTAGGAGACATGTAGAAAATAAATACAGAGAGAATGTGCAGAGATATAGAGAATCATGGCAAAATTATTTGATTGGAAGACCATGATGATGGACAAACTATTGAATTTGAAAATGGTGCATTTTAATGCTAGAAGTTTGAGGAAAAATCTAATCGAAATTGAAACATTTATAAAAATTAAAAATGATGTTGATATTATCATGGTTGGAGAAACTTGGCTTTATTCAGAAGAAGAAAAATACTTTAATATTCCTGGGTATACAGCATCCTTTATCTCTAATAATTTAAGCAGAGGAGGTGGCTGCGCAATATATGTAAAGCAAGGTATTAGTCACAAAGTTTTGGAAACATCTATTACGTTCAATACTATTGTAATTTCTTTAGAAGATACCAAACCTACCATTAATATTGCCGTATGTTACAAAAGCCCGTCTGAAAACAATAAGGCATTTATAGAACATCTAGATCAGCTGTTCAATAAGTACAAAAATATAATTGTGGTTAGTGATACTAACATCGATTTGCTCTCTGAAACGGACGCAAGCAGAATGTATATGGATATACTAGATGTTAACTCTGTTAACATAAATAACATGAATGAAGCTACTAGAATTACATTAAACTCAGCGACTCTGTTAGATCATGTTCTTTCAGATCTTAAGACGAATCGATTTGGTTTTAATATCACTTTGCATGATATTCCTAACCTAGATCATAAAGCAGTATGTGTTGAAATTAAATCAGTTCTCAGAAAACTTGAAACGATGGTGTATAAACTAATAACTGGTACTAACTATGCTAAATACTCATATCTGTTGGAATATCACTTACGTAGACATACTTGTCAAAATATTGATGAATTGATTGAAGTTATAAAATATTGCAAGGACACTAGTACAAGTGTTAAATATATGAGAATTAGAAAAAATAATTCGTGGATGTCCAGAGAAATTTTAAAACTAATAGAACACAGAAATAAATTGTATAAGTATCATAAAAAATACCCTAATATTGCGGAGCATAAAATAAAATATAATGAATTAAAAAACAAGGTTAATGTAGAGATAAAGAAAGCAAAGCAAAATTATTTTAATAGAAAATTACAAGAAGCTGGTTCAAATACTAAAAAGATATGGAATGTTCTGAACTCTCAGATAGCAAACCAAAAAGCAGATAGAAACAATATTATAAAGGAAATATGACACAATGATAAAATTTTAAATATTAGCAAAGACATTGCCAACGGCTTTAATGAACATTTTAGTAATGTTGGAAGAGAGTTAGCTGATAAAATACAAACTAAAGAAGAAAATATAATAAAAAATAAAATAAATGAAAGTTCCATGTTCTTGGTACCTACTAATGAAATAGAAGTGCTTAATGTTATTATGAATCTAAAAGATAATTCACCTGGCTCAGATAATATAGCAGCAAAAGAGTTAAAAGCGGTAGCTGTGATAATATCTCCGATAATTAGTAATTTTATTAATGATAGCTTTCGCACAGGAAACTATCCTAGTTTATTAAAATGCAGTACTCTGTGATTTCAATATGCAAGAATGGTTCTCCCTTGGAAACATCTAATTACCGGCCGATAACACTCACTGGTTGCATGAGTAAAATATTTGAAAAAATAATTAATAAAAGAATATGTGAATTCATTAAATGTGCAGGCGGATTTGACATCAATCAGTTTGGCTTCCAAAAGTCGCATGGAACTGATGTAGCAATCAATGATTCTGTGAAATCTATTATTGGACATCTTGATAAAGGAAACTATGTATGTAGAAAATCTAAATTCCTGTTTTATTAAACTTCAATCTATATTTCAATCTATATTAATATTTTAAATAGATCAATTAAAAATTTTATATAATCTATATTATATTTCAATCTATATCTTAATTAGATCTAATATTATAAATATCTTAATCTGATCTGAGCTTGATGACTACTCACAATGAACTGACTTAAAAATGTGCTTTAGCGCATCTTTTAGAAAAAAATAAAAGAAACGAAAGGAAACGAAACAATAGAGTGAGAGGAAAGAAAGAAAAAAGAGGAAAGCTTTGACTTGTTTTCGAATATATCTGATTAAGTGTTATACATTATTCGATAAGTGTTACCGCTACGTAACTTTCCTGATCCTACATTCGGCCCTCCTGATTCATCATGCGACCCGAATGATGGACACCATTCTTTCATGAATTCGGCGACTGATGTGGTTTTACGTGGTCCTTCTTGTTCCCCAACTTTCTCTACTTCATATCTTCCATGTTTTAATACTTTAACAATTTTATATGGTCCTAGAAACTTAGGTTTTAGTTTTAACCCCGAACCGTATTGGGTACGTTTGATAGCTAGCAAGTTACCTACGTTATAAACCTTTTCCGGTTTCCTATTAGAATCGAAACTTTTCTTATTTTCTCTTTGGATTTTAGCGATGTTTCCCTGAACTTCTAACCTAATTTGTTCACGCTCGCTATCTAATTCGTCTACTACCGTTTCCCTAAGCATGTCTTCTAATTCTACATCCTCTGATTTTCGCAATTCTAGACCCGTTAGTAAGAAAACAACAGAACCTTGGCTTAATAGAGAAATTAGGACATTGCGTAATCAACGCAACAAACTTTACAAAAAAATTAAAGTTACGAAGGATCCTGATGTTATTTTACTGAACAGGTACAACGATCTTGTTTTAGAATTTAAACAGAAATCAAATCTAGCATACGATAATTATGTCAATGAAATTGGTAATAAATTAATTACAGATCCAAAAAAGTTTTTTGACTTCATTAATACAAAGCGAAAAACATATGGATATCCAAGTTCTATGTCTAAAGATAATGTTTTTTCTTTTTGCCCTAATGTAATCTGTAATTTCTTTGCAGATTGTTTTCAAAAAGTTTATAGGCCATTAGATTCGCGTATCAATTTCGCTTTTCCTATTTCACTTAATAGATCTAATTCAATTATTACAGATCTATATCTTTCTGAAAACGAAATATTTGAAGCAATTACCAACCTTGATACAAAAAAAGGTGTTGGACCCGACTTGATCCCACCTTCTTTTTTATATAATTGTGCCAATTATTTGACGCAACCGCTTCATTTTATTTTTAATCTATCGCTTTCGACAGGCATTTTTCCGTATGCGTGGAAATCTTCTTTTTTGACCCCCATTTATAAAAAGGGTGACAAAGCTTCCGTCGAAAACTACCGTGGTATAGCTATCTTATCCACTATTCCAAAATTGTTCGAAAAAATTGTAGTTAGTAAAATTATACCCGTCATAAATACAAAATTAAACGAACAACAACATGGATTTAGAAAAGGTCGTTCTACTACAACTAATCTTACGGTTTACACATCGGAAATACTAAATGAAATGGAAAATGGTTATCAAGTTGATGCTATCTACACGGATTTTAGCAAAGCTTTCGATCGTGTGGATCACAATATTTTGCTTAAAAAGCTTGAAACTTTAGGCATTTCAGGTTCTTTCCTCGCTTGGCTTTGCTCTTATCTTACTGAAAGAACTCAAAATATTAAATTTCAAGGTTATTTATCAAACAAAATTAATGTCACCTCAGGAGTGCCGCAAGGTAGCCATTTAGGCCCACTTCTATTTAATATTTTTATTTCAGACCTTTCTAGAAAATTAGAGGGTGTATCACATATTGCATTTGCTGACGATCTTAAAATTTACCACGTTATCAAAAACAGTTCTGATTTGGCATTACTTCAATCAAATTTACATTCTTTACAAGAATGGTGTTTCTACAATAAATTAGAACTTAACATAGCGAAATGCAAGGTCATAAGCTTCACACGTAAAAGATTTACAATGTTTTTCGACTATGCAATAGATAACATAGTTCTTGAAAGGGTGTCCAGTATAACCGATCTTGGCATTCTTCTGGACTATAAGCTTAACTTCCATCTTCACTATGATCATATGATTTCCAAAGCAAGCAAAATTTTGGGTTTTATTAAGAGAAGAGCTAAAGAATTTAATAACCCAGCAGTAACAAAAGCTCTCTATTGCTCGTTAGTTCGATCTATTCTAGAATACGGTAACATCGTATGGGATCCAGCGTTTCAATTACATTCCAACAGAATAGAATCCGTTCAGAAGCAATTCCTTTTGTTTGCCTTGAGAAGCCAATATAATCCTACAGACTATTCTACTCTTCCAAGCTATGCTGTAAGACTTAATTCATTGAATATGTTAACCTTATCTTTACGTAGGCAAATGCTTTCATCTTGCTTTACCTTTGACGTCATAAAAAAAAGTATTGACGTTCAATTCTTAGTAAATAAGATTAGACTAAACAATGTAGTCAGAAATACAAGAAACACTAAATTTTTATTAGAAAATACACACAGAACAGAATACGGAAGAAATGAGCCAATAAACAGATGTTGCACTATATTCAACAAACACAGTCATCTTTTTTCATCAGACATATCAAGAAACTCTTTTAAACATAAATTAAAACAGAAATTCCTAAATGACCTAAATACTTAAATTACCTAATTACTTTGTAAACATTTAAAATTATTTCAAGTTCAAGTTCATATACATATCACATACATTCCAATTATTTATATCTCATACTGTGTTTTTGTCCTGTAAGCATTTTCGTTTTTTCGTTTTAAAATTTAGTATATAGTACAACTTTTTAATTTTTCATTGTAAATTTTTAACTTAGTAATCAAATTTGTATTTTTTTTTTTGTTTGTGCATTTTGTTAGCTTTAATTTTTTTTTGTTTTTTTCAATAGCTGTAAGATATTTTTTGTAAAAACCTTGTTTTGGTTTAATAAATAAAAATAAAAAAAAATAAAAAAAAATATGTTTGTCTAAATAGAAGTCTTCGTACTCTTGGTTACCTAGAATGGTGATTATGGCTTTTATCCATTCGTCCTGAATTTGAGCCTCTCTTAACCGATGTATCAAGGAGTCCTCCATCAAAAGGCAAAATACGCGGCTTAACGCGTCTACGTGTTTCATTTGCGAACCCGAGCGATGTTCGATTGTGTAGTTAAACTCCTGTAGATACATGGCCCACCTTGCCACCCTTAGGGGAACATCCTTTTTTTTTATGGTCATGGTGAACGCATTGCAATCTGTTATTATCTTGAATTTGATGCCTAATAAATAAATACGCCACTTCTTAAGGGCCTCCATGATAGCCAAAACCTCGAGTTCATATGATGAGTACTTTTCCTCGGACGATGTTGTTTTCCGGCTCATATATTGCACAGGGTGAAACTGCCGATCTTCTGAATCTCTTTGTAAAAGAACTGCTCCGTACCCATACATCGAAGCATCTGTATGAAGTTCTGTTTCCGCTTTTGGGTGGTATAACTTTAGTACTGGAGCGTTCACGAGAGCAGATTTTAGCTCTTCGAATGCTAGCGCTTGACATTCTCCCATATTAAATTTTCCGTTTTTCCTCAGCATATCTGACAAGGGCTTGGCTATAATAGCATAATTCCGAATAAACCTTCGGAAGTAAGAGGTTAGCCCCAAAAACCTCTGTAAGCATTTGGGATCTACCGGCGCCTTAAAATCAGCTACTGCTCTTGTTTTTTCCTCGGATGGTTTTATTGAGCCGTTTTCTATGATATATCCTAAGAAATTAACTTTCGTTTTCAACAGTTGGCATTTTTCCCATTTTATTTTTAGACCGTTTGTTGCAGCTGTTTCTAAAGTTACTATCAAATTGTCCATGGCTTCCTTTTCGTCCTTTCCCACCACTATAATGTCATCCATATAGACGGCGATTATACCCTTTTGGATAAAATCTCTTAGAACGGCGTATATAAATCTGGAAAACACGGCTGGCGAATTACTAATTCCGAATGGTACATATCTAAATTCGTACTGTCCGTCATGCGTGACGAACGACGTATACTTTCTGGAGTCAGCCGCTATCGGGACATGGAAAAAACCATTCGTCAGATCTAACGTCGGAAATACATTAGCACCTTGAAGTCGTTCGAGAACATCATCCATTTGAATCATGGGGAAATTGTCCCTAACTATTTTGTCGTTCAGCTTCCGATAATCACAACACAGCCTTTTCGAACCGTCCTTTTTACTCACTAATACGATAGGAGAGGCGTATTCAGAAGTACTGTGTTGAATTATGCCTTCCTCAAACCAATCATCAATTTGTTTGCGAACAATTTCCTGATCTACGTGAGATATTCTCCTTCGCCTTTGGAATACGGGTATCTCATCCGTTAATAAAATTTTCATCTCTACCAATGGGTTAATAGGCCTTGCAGGTGTATAGTTTCTAATTATATTCCCTACCTTCTCAGCCACGCTTTTACTTACGTGGGATAAATCAACTTTTAAAGTTTCGGATGTATTTACTTCTGCGACTTGGCATAAATTCCTAAATTCCGAACAAACATCCTCTAGTTTTGATGAACCTGGGGTGCTTTCGGTTGTGTTTGCCTTTTTAAATTCAATACCATCTCCCCTAACTGTAAACTCAACACTTCCTAAAACACTGTTGCCGACAATAGCTGGGTAACCTAAATCTTCTTCTTTTACTACATAAAATTTTATAATTAAACTCAATCCGTCTATTTCCACTCGTAAGATCAAACTGCCCAATGTGGTGACCTCCACTTTTTTTAAGCCTACCAACGTTTTCGTATCTCCCTCCAGTTTCAGATCGCCCAACCTTCTCAAAACATCTTCTCTCAATAAGCACACACTACAACCGGTGTCGATCAACGCCTGAAATTTTATGCTATTACAAGTTACTGTCTTAAAAAATAAATTATAATTAATCCCCAGCAGCTGATTAGTGTCAGCTGTGGTGGTTATGTTAGCACCTCTAGCTTCCGCCTTGACTCCGCCAACCTCTATTCTTGGCTGAGATCCGTTTTTACATTCGAAATGTCTATGTCCCATTTGCTTACACCGGTAACATCGGACATTCGTACTCCTGCAGTCTCTTGCTAGATGTGCCTCGCTGCCACAAGTGTAACATTTTCTATTTTTAAAATTAGAAGAACTTTGGTTACCTGTAGAATAACCATTTGATTGTGGCCAGTTTGTTCGGGATGATGACCGCGAACCCTTCACTTTCTCATAAATTTTAATATGGCTTTTCAACTCCGAAATTGTTCTCGATTGAAACATAATGGTTTTATTACTCCTGGAGTCATCAACCCCGTCTATGAAGTATTCAATCACACTCTGGTCGTCCACCTTTGCAGGCTTTGCGATCTCTATTAGGTTATATAGATATTCTACGAAACTTTCTTTTGGTCTCTTCCTACGATTTTTCAATATTCTATGAATTTCAGAAAAGGATAGTTTTGCTCCGAATTCTTCCACAAGACTTTCTTTCAATTCTTCCCAAGTTTTGATATCAGTCGCACCTCGTACAAACAGTTTAGCTGCTCCTTTCAGCAATTGTTTCGCGTATATAAACTTTTGTGTGCCGTTCCACCCCAGAGTATAAGCATTATCCTCAAATTCGGCGATCCATACATTTACTCCCATTGAGTCTGTCCCGCAAAAACTCGATATACTATCCTCTACATCTCTTAGGGTAAAACGACTTGGCCGAGCGTCAAATCCTAGAACACTTGCTTGCGCAGATTCTGCATCTTCGTTACCTTCTCCTTCTTCATTATTCTCATCTTCCTCATCGTCGATTAAATTGTAATACCCTAGTAACCTATTCCTTAAATCAGGTTTACGACCTGTTGCATCTAGATTTAATTCCCTTAACATTTCTCTCAACTCTACTACCCTTAACCCTACGATCGTCTCAGCGTTCATGGTGAGACCGTAGCGGAAATTGATGTTAGTTCCCCCCTTTTTTCCTTTAATTGAAAAATGATTTAAAATTAAGTGATTTTATACCCCGGAGAATCTTAAAATAATAATTAAATAATCCTTTTTAAAAATTACGTAAGGTTTTAAAACAACCTGGTAGCTATGTACAATATACAAAAAAATAATTCAAAACTAAATCACTAAAATCCAAAGTGATTATGAGAAGTTAAATTTGCATAAGCTAATGTCTAACAGATGTATCTGGCCACGATTTAAAATATTAAGCGTTCTGTTATAGTATGCAACAAGTAACGTAGGTGTATTATACAATATATTCCGTGAAATTTAAATTAAACCAACCGTAATTGCCTATATTTAGGAGGAAATTTTAATTTAATGATATTATGACTGATCAATTAGGAAATAAATATTTGTGTATATAAAATATAACAAAAATTTGTTATATTATTGCAATTAGGAAATAAATATTTGTGTATATAAAATATAACAAAAATTTGTTATATTATTGCAATTAGGAAATAAATATTTGTGTATATAAAATATAACAAAAAAAAATGTAAATAGGCCCTGCACTTGTATAACACCAAACCAGATATAAATGTGAGATATAAATGTAAAAAAAAAAAATTTAAACAACGAAACGAGATGGTCAATTTATTATTTAAATTAAAATGATCCCGCTATTTAAATTAATATGTATCTCTGTCAATATTTATTAACACTGTGTTTATTCTAATCCAATTAATGGATTTCTTTCATTCCTTCACTCCAATTTCTCTTCGCTTCTTTAAACTATGTAATATGCAATAAATCTTTTAGTTTTATATGTAAACAAAATTAACTTGGAATATATAAATTTGCTTTTACCTAGCCATTCTATAATTTTGTATGACGTACTTGCATATAATTATGTGTATAAAATCACCAACTATATTATTACTAATATTTAGTTAATAATTTTATATTTTATAAATAAAAATTTTTAATTAATTTCAATGTAGTTAGTTATTATTCAAACCCAAAATAATTCTTTGTAAATAATCGCGAATAAGTCTGCTCCTGCATATGTCGCGTAGTCTCAAGCTCAGTTCACAATATTCACAATGTATTTTAATTAGCTGTAGAATTTACTTTTATTTTTTAATTAATTTCAATGTAGTTAGTTATTATTCAAACCCAAAATAATTCTTTGTAAATAATCGCGAATAAGTCTGCTCCTGCATATGTCGCGTAGTCTCAAGCTCAGTTCACAATATTCACAATGTATTTTAATTAGCTGTAGAATTTACTTTTATATTGACACAAAACAAAATAATGTAACAAAAGTAAATAAGAATTATATAAAATGCTGAAATTATAATTTTAAATAAATTTACATATAAATCAAAAAAATAAGTAATCTACACACATGTATTTTTAAAATTCAATTGTTAGTACACTATATTTATTAAATTAGTCTTGCTTTATTTTCTGTTACTTGCCACTTGATATTGATGCATTTAGTTGAAACTCTAAAACTGATTTTTGACTAAATCGATTGTTGGACAAAACTGATTTTTGATGAAATGATTGTTGAACAAAACTGATTTTTGATGAAATGGATTGTTGAACAAATCGATTTTTGATGAAATGGATTGTTGAACAAATCGATTTTTGATGAAATAGGTTGTTGAAACACTATGCCAAACAGATTCCACGAAGTTTTTGATGAAACTGGTGAAATTATTTCGTGATGGAGAAAAAAAAATATAATGTGATCTCACGAAGTTTTGATGAAATGGTGGGATCAATTCCTTATGATTTTGCGGAGTATATTTCTATAACTGGATACTTTGATGAGTATTCTCTTGGGTATTTTAAAATGGACACCGCATTGAAAAAAAAATGGCGGGATATGTGATACCTGGTAAATCCCGGTTGAGCCCCCAATTTGTAGAAAATCTAAATTCCTGTTTTATTAAACTTCAATCTATATTTCAATCTATATTAATATTTTACATAGATCAATTAAAAATTTTATATAATCTATATTATATTTCAATCTATATCTTAATTAGATCTAATATTATAAATATCTTAATCTGATCTGAGCTTGATGACTACTCACAATGAACTGACTTAAAAATGTGCTTTAGCGCATCTTTTAGAAAAAAATAAAAGAAACGAAAGGAAACGAAACAATAGAGTGAGAGGAAAGAAAGAAAAAAGAGGAAAGCTTTGACTTGTTTTCGAATATATCTTATTAAGTGTTATACATAATTCGATAAGTGTTACCGCTACGTAACTTTCCCGATCCTACATGTATGCTCCATTTTTGTAGATCTGAGTAAGGCATTTGACACAGTGGACCATCAAATATTGTTGGACAGATTATATGAAATTGGAATAAGAGGACTACCACATGAACTACTAAGAACGTATTTGAGAAACAGATTTATCAAAACGAAAGTTAATGGTGTTTGTAGCAATGAACGTGCCATAAATATGGGTGTTCCACAAGGGTCAGTTCTTGGACCTACCTTGTATCTATTGTATGTGCATAATATGCAATTTTCTAACATTAAAGCTTATTATAAAATATTTGTTGATGATACATTGCTTATCTATACAGCAAAAAATGCGGAAACATTAGAAAGATTGGTCAATAATGATTTGAAATTGTATATGAGATGGTTAAATGGAAATAAATTAACAATGAACATTGAAAAAACAAAGTACATGATTTTTAAACGTCTAAATAAGCCTGATATCAATCCAAAAATTTGTATTGATAGTAGAGAAATTAAAAGAGAACAAACTTATAAATATCTTGGTATTATAATAGATGACAAATTATCATGGAATGATCATGTTAATTACATTATAAAAAAGATAATGCCATTGCTAGGCTCTATTAGAAGAAGTGGAATAATATTAGATGACAAATCAGCTAAACTTTTATTTCATGCACACATCATGTCTCATATAAGATACAATGTGGCGACATGGTCGTGTTGTTCAAATACATTAAAAATGAAAATGAAAATATTAATAAACAAAGCAATCAAGATACTATATAAACTAAATTGGCGTACTCCAACTGATGATCTATACAAAAATACCGGATTCCTTAACTTAGACGAATTAATAATATTGGAAAAGGCTAAAATTATACATAAAATAGAAAATGGTGTTACTAAAAGTAAAACTTTATTACCAAAAAGAAGGAATATTCACAATTATAACACAAGAAACATGGGAAAGCTATGTCATGAAAAAACTCGAACTGAATTGGCTAGAAACAGTAATTTCTGCTCGTCAATAAGAATTTACAACTATCTTCCGGAGAATTTAAAGAATTGCGGTAATATAAGTCGCTTCACATTTAAATTGAAAATGTTATTAAAACAAGTAAAGAAACAGTCAGTCGGTGCAACCGACTTAGAAATACCCTACACCTATTTGGTTCAAATTTAAGGACATATCCATAAGTCATTTTAACACCATAGAAGCTGTTATTAATTTGATAGTAAGACATAGCTAACCAAATTAACTGTATAATACTAAAAACATTTTCTAATTACCCTATCTATTAAAAAATACTACAAATTCTTACTAATTTATCTATTTAAAAATATTAAAAAACAAACAAACTTGAAATAAATGAAAATATATTTATTCCAATTCAATTACAAAATGAAAAAATTCTAATTATTAAATTTTGTGATAAAAAGATAATCAAAGCATAATATATTTAATAATCCAAATTTTTAAAAATTGCAATTATTTTAAATGGTTAGTTTATATACCTAATAGAAAAGCTTATAAACGCAAAATATGCAATAAATGTATTTCTAAAATACAATTAAAAATTTACACCTTTTCATATAATTCATTTAAATATAAAAATAAATTTTACATAAATGCAGCAAGTACCTTTGAACATAGCTGAACCACTACAATTAAGTCTAGATTTCGGAGACACATAACACATAGGAAATATATTCTTTGGCTTCGAAATTAAACTCGACCACAACCAATTCCCATGGTACTTTCATTACTAGTAACCTACTGTTAAATTTCATCAAAATACCGGCATTATTTTTTGAGTTATGGTGTTTGTAAGATATATGTTTGTTAGTCCTTGAACTTTGCAAGGGTTCCAGGACCCGAAATTATGGTTCGATTTCGCCCATATGCAGTCCCGTCATACTTTCAATACTAGTTAACCCTTGTACACAATTGGAACGCTCTATCTTAATTTTAAGTTACTAGTTTTATTAATTTCGATGATAAGCTTTTACACATTGGGAGGTCTAAGAGAGGTTCTGAACCACCACTCCAATTGATCCCAAATTAGGGGGGCACGCAAGAAATAGTAAAGAACACCCTTGTGGCAAATTGGAAGCTTGTACATTTGTTTAAAGTTACAATCTTTATTAATTTCGAAAATATGCTTTAAGGGCCTAAGAACTGAGTGGCTGGTCCCCGATCCACTACTCCAATGGGGCCCAAATTTCAAAGACACTTACGAAATAGGAAGGGACACCCTGATACCAAATTTGGAGGTTCTATCTTCATTGGTTTCGGAATTATGCTCGTTTGGCCTAAATTCGATCAAAAAGTTCTAAGTTCCGAACCCATTGTCCAATCCTCACCGTACGTAATCACCGCCGTAGTTTCGCTGCCAATAACCTACAGCACAAATTTCATGAAGATAGCCTCATTAGTTGTTGAGTTATCGTGATTTTTTATATATGTTCCTTAGCCCTGACATCGATTAAAAGGTCCGGAATCCGAACCGTTGGGCTGATTTCGCAATTGATCCCAAATTAGGGGAACACGCAAGAGATAGTAAAGAACACCCTTGTGGCAAATTGGAAGCTTCTACTTTTGTTTCAAGTTATTATCCTTATTAATTTCGAAAATATGTTTTAAGGTCTTCGGAAATGTGTGGCTGGTCCCCGATGCACTACTCCAATGGGGCCCAAATTTCAAAGACACTTACGAAATAGGAAGGGACACCCTGATACCAAATTTGAAGGTTCTATCTTCATTGGTTTCGGAATTATGCTCTTTTGGCCTAAATTCGATCAAAAAGTTCTAGGTTCCGAACCTATGGTCCAATCCCGACCTTACGCAATTCCCGAAGTAGTTTCATTACTGGTAACCTACAGCACAAATTTGATGAAGATAGCGTCATTAGTTGTTGAGTTATCGTGATTTTTTATATATGTTCGTTAGCCCTTCGATCGATTAAAAGGTCCAGAATCCGAACCCATGGGCCGATTTCGCCCATATGCAATCCCCGCCGTACTTTCAGTCCTAGTAACCTACAGTTAAAATTTCATCAAGATAGCTCCATTATTTTTTGAGTTATCGTGCCTACGGACGGACGGACATGGCTATATCGACTAAGGCGGTCACACTGATCACAAATATTTTTACTTTTCCATATCTAGCTCGCTTCCTTTAGGTGGTTACAAACACCATACCAAAGTTAATATACCCCTTTACCTATTCTATAGGTGTAGGGTATAAAAAGATCAGGCTTTATTAAAAAAATTGTTAGAATTATAAATGAATTAATATTTTATTGTTAAATATACATTAGGTTATAATAACAAGTAAAGAAACAGTCAGTCGGTGCAACCGACTTAGAAATACCCTACACCTATTTGGTTCAAATTTAACGACATATCCATAAGTCATTTTAACACCATAGAAGCTGTTATTAATTTGATCGTAAGACATAGCTAACCAAATTAACTGTATAATACTAAAAACATTTTCTAATTACCCTATCTATTAAAAAATACTACAAATTCTTACTAATTTATCTATTTAAAAATATTAAAAAACAAACAAACTTGAAATAAATGAAAATATATTTATTCCAATTCAATTACAAAATGAAAAAATTCTAATTATTAAATTTTGTGATATAAAGATAATCAAAGCATAATATATTTAATAATCCAAATTTTTAAAAATTGCAATTATATTAAATGGTTAGTTTATATACCTAATAGAAAAACTTATAAACGCAAAATATGCAATAAATGTATTTCTAAAATACAATTAAAAATTTACACCTTTTCATATAATTCATTTAAATATAAAAATAAATTTTACATAAATGCAGCAAGTACCTTTGAACATAGCTGAACCACTACAATTAAGTGTAGATTTCGGAGACACATAGGACATAGGAAATATATTCTTTGGCTTCGAAATTAAACTCGACCACAACCAATTTCCATGGTACTTTCATTACTAGTAACCTACTGTTAAATTTCATCTAAATACCGGCATTATTTTTTGAGTTATGGTGTTTTTAAGATATATGTTTGTTAGTCCTTGAACTTTTCAAGGGTTCCAGGATCCGAAATTATGGTACGATTTCGCCCATATGCAGTCCCGTCATACTTTCAATACTAGTTAACCCTTGTACACAATTGGAACGCTCTATCTTAATTTTAAGTTTTATTAATTTCGATGATAAGCTTTTACACATTGGGGGGTCTAAGAGAGGTTCTGAACCACCACTCTAATTGATCCCAAATTAGGGGGGCACGCAAGAAATAGTAAAGAACACCCTTGTGGCAAATTGGAAGCTTCTACATTTGTTTCAAGTAACTATCTTTATTAATTTCGAAAATATGCTTTAAGGTCCTCGGAACTGAGTGGCTGGTCCCCGATCCACTACTCCAATGGGGCCCAAATTTCAAAGACACTTACGAAATAGGAAGGGACACCCTGATACCAAATTTGGAGGTTCTATCTTCATTGGTTTCGGAATTATGCTCGTTTGGCCTAAATTCGATCAAAAAGTTCTAAGTTCCGAACCCATTGTCCAATCCTCACCGTACGTAATCACCGCCGTAGTTTCGCTGCCAATAACCTACAGCACAAATTTCATGAAGATGCCTCATTAGTTGTTGAGTTATCGTGATTTTTTATATATGTTCCTTAGCCCTGACATCGATTAACAGGTCCGGAATCCAAACCGTTGGGCTGATTTCGCCCTTATATAGTCCGCGCTGTACTTATAGTACTAGTTAACCCTCGTACACAATTTGAACGGTCTATCCTAATTTTAAATAACTATTTTTAGTAATTTCGATTATAAGCCTTTAAAACTTGGGAGGTCTGAGAGGGGTACAGAACCACCACTCCAATTGATCCCAAATTAGGGGAACACGCAAGAGATAGAAAAGAACACCCTTGTGGCAAATTGGAAGCTTCTACATTTTTTCAAGTTGTTATCTTTATTAATTTTAAAGATATGCTTTAAGGTCTTCGGAAATGTGTGGCTGGTCCCCGACCCACTACTCCAATGGGACCCAAATTCACAAGACACTTAGGAAATAGGAAGGGACACTCTGATACTAAATTTGGAGGTTCTATCTTCATTGGTTTCGGAATTATGCTCGTTTGGCCTAAATTCGATCAAAAAGTTCTAGGTTCCGAACCCATGGTCCAATCCCAACCTTACGCAATTCCCGAAGTATTTTCATTACTAGTAACCTACAGCACAAATTTGATGAAGATAGCGTCATTAGTTTTTGAGTTATCGTGATTTTTTATATTTGTTCGTTAGCCCTGAAACCGATTAAAAGGTCCAGAATCCGAACCCATGGGCCGATTTCGCCCATATGCAATCCCCGCCGTACTTTCAGTCCTAGTAACCTACAGTTAAAATTTCATCAAGATAGCTCCATTATTTTTTGAGTTATCGTGCCTACGGACGGGCGGACGGACGGACGGACGGACGGACATGGCTATATCGACTAAGGCGGTCACGCTGATCACAAATATATATACTTTTCCATATCTAGCTCGCTTCCTTTAGGTGGTTACAAACACCATACCAAAGTTAATATACCCCTTTACCTATTCTATACGTGTAGGGTATAAAAATATATATTTAATTTTTGTATTTATACTCCATAACTGTATATATATATACTAGCTGTTGGCCCGTCACAGAATGACGGAATGTCAATTGAAAGAAAAACTTATTCTATTAAGAATTATTTCTAATTTCATTATATACATGTACATATATTGTATATCAATATTATTTTCTTAAATAAAGTCGAAACTGTTACATTTTGTAATACGTAGATTATATTTCGATTCTAGTAATTGATACACAAAAAAAATGACTTATATAACTTCTTGTTGCTTCTTAAAAATTTGAAGATGAATAATAAGTTATGTAGTCTACCTTTTGTATGTTTTAAATTTGATAAAATTTCGGGGTCGTTAGTTCAAATCCCTTCTTGGTGAATTTTTTTTTTTAATTTCAATTGGTTTTTTTTTTATTCAATTACGTACTTGTTTAAATTTTAAATTTTTAAATTTAAATTCGATAAAATTGTTTGTTAAAAGATTTGAAATTTTTTTATAGGTTTATTTTGTTTCAATAATGATCTATTTCTCCATCTATTAACTTTATGTAGACATATTTTTAAAATGTTGTTAAGCTCAGTATATTGTTTCATAACATTTGTTTAATTATAAATTAATAAAATATTTTTTGGCCTGCTTACGATAATTTAACACATTCAATAAAACATTAATATTTTATTTTTTAATAATTGAACACATCCAACAAAACACATTTAATTGAATGCGTTTGTTACACCTCATTCTAGACAAATATATTAATAATAATTATAATTGCTAAGACTTTTATACCAGTTTTAAGTTATTGTCTAAGTCTAGTATATTGTAATTTTATAACTGTAATATCATGAATTTATAATAAATAAATAAATAAAATAAAAATAAAAATATATAAATTTTTAATTAAAAATTAATAAAATTTTATATTTCAAAAGAATAAATGAATTATGATATAGCCATGTCCGTCCGTCCGTCAGTAGGCACGATAACTCAAAAAATAATAGAGCTATCTTGATGAAATTTTAACTGTAGGTTACTAGGACTGAAAGTACGGCGGGGATTGCATATGGGCGAAATCGGCTCATGGGTTCGGATTCTGGACTTTTTAATCGGTTCCAGGGCTAACGAACAGATGTAATAAATCACGATAAATCAACAACTAATGACGCTATCTTCATAAAATATGTGCTGTAGGTTACTATTAATGAAACTTCTTTGGGTATTGCGTAAGTTCGGGATTGGACCATGGGTTCGGAACCTAGAACTTTTTGATCGAATTTAGGCCAAACGAGCATAATTCCGAAACTAATGAAGATAGAACCTCCAAATCAGGGTGTATCAGGGTGTCCATTCCTATTTCCTAAGTGTCTTTGAAATTTGGGCCCCATTGGAGTTGTGGGTCGGGGACCAGCCACACATTTCTGAAAACCTTAGAGCATATCTTTAAAATTAATAAAGATAGCAACTTGAAAAAATGTAGAAGCTTCAAATTTGGGATTCTTTACTATCTCTTGCGTGGTTCTTTACTATCTCTTGCAATTTGGGATCAATTGGAGTGGGGGTTCAGTACCCCTCTTAGGTCTCCCAAGTTTTAAAAGCTTGTACTCGAAATTACTAAAAATAGTAACTTAAAATTAAGATAGAACTTTTAAATTTTGTACAAGGGTTAACTAGTACTTAAAGTACAGCGAGGCCAGTATAAATGCGAAATCAGCCCAAGGGTGCGGATTCTGGACCTTTTAATCGGTTTCAGGGCTAACGAACATATGTAAAAAATCACGATAACTCAACAACTAATGACGCTATCTTCATAAAATTTGTGCTGTAGGTTATTGGTAATGAAAATACGGCGGCAATTGCGCACAGTAAGGATTGGACAATGGGTTCGGAACTTAGACCTTTTTGATCGAATTTAGGCCAAACTAGCATAATTCCGTAACCAATGAAAATAGAACCTCCAAATTTGGTATCAGAGTGTCGCTTTCGATCTCCTTAGTCTCCTTGAAATTTGAGCCCAATTGGTGTAGTGGGTGGGGACCAGCCACTCAGTACCGAGGACCTTAAAACATATTTTCGAAATTAATAAGGATAATAACTTGAAACAAAAGTAGAAGCTTCAAATTTGGCACATGGGTGTTCTTTACTATTTCCTGCGTGTCCTTCTAATTTTGGATCAATTGGAGTGGTGGTTCAGTACCTCTCTTAGACCCACCAATGTGTCATAGCTTATCATCGAAATTAATAAAACTAGTAACTTAAAATTAAGATAACACGTTCCAATTGTGTACAAGGGTTAACTAGTATTGAAAGTATGACAGGGAGTGCATAAGGGCGAAATCGTACCATGGTTTTGGTTCTGAAACCCTTGAAAAGCTCAAGGGCTAACAAACATATATCTTAAAACACCATAACTCAAAAATAACCTATGTATCCCGAAATTTTGACTTAATTGTAGTGGTTCAGCTATGTTCAAAGGTACTTGCTGCATTTATGTAAAATTTATTTTTATATATAAATGAATTATATGAAAAGGTCTAAATTTGTAATTGTATTTTAGAAATAAATTTATTGCATATTTTGCGTTTAAAAGCTTTTCTAATAGGTACATAAACAAGCCATTTAAAATAATTGCAATTTTGAAAAATTTTAATTATTAAATATATTAGCTTTTTATCACAAAATTTAATAATTTAAATTTTTTCATTTTGTAATTGAATTGGAATAAATATATTTTCATTTGTTTCAAGTTTTTTTGTTTTTTAATATTTTTAAATAGATAAATTAGTAAGAATTTGTAATATTTTTTAATAGATAGTGTAATTAGAAAATGTTTTTAGTATTATAAAGTTAATTTGGTTAGCTATGTGTTACGATCAAATTAATAACAGCTCTTATAGTGTTAAAACGGCTTATGGATATGTCCTTAAGTTTGAACCAAATAGGTGTAGGGTATTTCTAAGTCGGGTGCACCGACTGACTGTTTCTTTACTTGTTTTTAAAACTAAATCGTAGCAACATAAGAAAAAACAATTACAATATTTTTATACGCTTTGTCAATTTTTTAAATTTTAGTATTTTAAATTTTTTATTTTATTTTGAGGTTTTTGAAACATACATTATATAGTTCTTGAAACATATATTATAATAACAGTTTTTAAAAGATACATTATATTCAAAATAATTGAAAATACCTATAATATGTTTGCAAAAACCAAAAAATTATCTTTCTCAAAAAAAATTATCTTTCTTAAACAAAATTAATTGTTCCTTAGGACCCAACCTAATTAAAAGCGTATGGCATACAATTTCTGTCAAAAAATTTTAGAAATAAGTAGGTACATGAATTTACATGAGAGCAACCAAAATACACGTAACGCAATGTACGGACCTCGGATTTTTAAAGTTTTCAAGTTGACAAAATGCATAAAAATATTGTTATTGATTTTTCTTATATTTCTAAGATTAAGTTTTAAAAAATAATACTGGTATAAAACAAATTTTTATTAAAAAATATTTTATATTCAAAATAGTTCAAAATAACTGTAGTATGAAATAAAAATATTTTTTTGTGCTAAATAAAAACATTTAAATAAATATTTTTCGATAAATTAAATAACGTACGTGCGTGTTGATTTACGGATATATAGATAGTAGTATTGACAAACTGTCGTATAAAAATTGTACGCCGTATGTTTTGGTTTAGGTTAAGCCCTAATAATTGAAAGGTTTATTTTACATTTTAAAGATCGATCAATGTTTGTTTATATGCATGCATGCGTTCCTTTTAGCAAAAAGTGTTGATGAAGATAGATAGAGGTTGTTTGTAAATGTAACGCTAATTTTTGTTTCAGGAGTATGTAATTGTCGTACATATATTTGACATTTTATAAATATCTGTTATTTGAGATTTTTTATTTATTTATTTATTTGTAGTACCAGACAACAGTAAATATTGTCTGATAATATTAATCCTTTGCCGATTTGACATTTGGACTTATTATAAATTATTGTAATATACACTATATATTTTATTAGATATGATCTGACTTGGGTTTGAACCCGAGACTTTTAGATTGAAAAACCGCCACTTTACCTCTAAGCTATCGGTAAGATGAAAAAGTTAATAATATTTCATATATAATATTATATACATATATAGATATTGAAACTAAAGTTTAAAAAAATTAAGGTTTATTGCTGATATATAAAGAATATTTTTTAAAATGGAAGAGGTCAGTGCTAATTGGTTATCAAATAAAAAATATGATTTAATATAATCTATTCAAGTGAAAATTAATCTATTATGAAAATTTTTAATTAAAGTCATCTGCCGGAAATTGTCTAATTACTACTCCTCTCATTTACTTTTTTACAAGAGCTGATGTAGTTGGCAGTAGTTGAGACAAGAAAAGAGTAGTTTATTCCTCATAAAGGAACGCAAGCAATTACATTTGTTTGTTTTAAGAAACTTATGAGTCATGACTTATGACCATATATAGAAATATATTTTTGTCAATAAAAAACTTAAGAAAAATTAAATAAATAAACTAGACAAATTGGAATAAAGTAAACTAAAGAATTTAGAACCATTTTTTGCATGTTTTTCAGAACTTTTTTTCAGTTTGTCAGATATGCATACATTTGTAGTAAAAATATCGGATTTTATTATTGAAATGTAGTTCCTATTTACCAATTTTGCTATCAAATTTAAAAATGGAATAAGGGGAGGAAAAATTATTAAATAGTTAAAACGTTCTTAGATTTATTGAAAATGTTTTATTCTATGTAGTAATTTTTTTTTGTATCTATGTAGGTATGCTATAAATCTTATAATAAATAATAAAATATATAATAAAAAAAGAACTTTTGATTTCTGTCAACTTAACTATTGTTTTGGTTTTCTGACACCTTCAATATAATATAATACTAAGTACTAAATTTAAAAGCAAAAATGGTTCGAATTCCGAGCACAGAGTAGTTCTAAAAAATCTTTTAAAACTAACGTAACCAAAAATTAAAATAAAATTGTAAGTTTACCTTGAAATATTTTATTTGTATGTCCAGATGAATATGAAATACGAATGTATAAATATAACTTTTATAGATTTTTGCAGTTTCTTTTTTGTTTTTGTTAAAATTTTGAAAAAATGTGCTTATTAGATTAACTCTGTCCGTCCGTCCGTCCGTATGTTTACAAAAACTTTTACATCTTTTAAAATAGAGAAAGAAATTTCCACTACGGATAAAAAATATAAAAAAATTTCATAGAAGGACTTTTGTCCCGTTACGGAGTAACAGCCCCCCAAAGTCGGAAAAAACCGAAGGCTGTAAGAGCTCGAAAATTAAAATTTTGATAGTTTTAAACACCTATAACTTCAGTAACTGCCCAAACATTTTTTTCGTAATATACAAAATACAAAGCTCCAACATTATATTTCAACATTTATTAAAAGGTTTTTTTTATTTTGAAGGGTGATGAAGCTACAACCCTCGAAAATTCCAAAAGACCTCTATGTTTAAATTAGTATAACAAGAGTTCTATAAGGTTTATTGTCCATCTAAACAACGGTAAAAAGAAGCTGCTTTTATAGGTTTTATAAAAATATTTTGCTAAACTGTGTAGAGTTGCCACACGGCACTAAATTAACCACTATACGAAACTCAATTTTTGCAAATTTATTTGCCACACATATCTTCTAAACGGTCCAAGCTGGAGAAATAAAAATTTTGGAAGAAGTTAGATCCTCAAAAATTAGTAAGAGTCAGTTAAAAAATTTTTTTTGTCACGTCCCCTGTTTAGAAGCCCAAAAGGTCCAAAATTGAAACTTTGCTCTTTTTGACCATCTGTTTTTTAAATACCTACTTAAATGCCTACATTTTTTTTTAGGAATATACAAAATTTAAAGCTTATAAGATGATGATGGTGGGTTTCCGGCGAATAATGTTAACTGAATTAAATGACTATAGGTAAAAATGGTATACTAAATTTGCCATTATGTCATTATACTATGTCAATAGTAGTTTTCTTAACTTGCCAACGTTTGAATAAACTAGTCAATGGTTTAGAAAAGGTTTAAAAATCTGCTTTCAACTTATATCTTGTTTAGTACATACCTGAAAGTTCTACGATTATGAGAGAATGTAGGCTTCTTTTTTGAAAAAACTTTTTTAAAATACTTTGTATTTAAGCATAATAAATACGAAATTAAATTTTTGATTTTTTGATTTCATTTGAAGAAAACTGCAATTTCACACTGAAATCTATTTTTAAAAAACAACAAGTGCAAAATAGATAAAAAACAAAGACTTATGAAAAAATGTAGAGAAGGAAAATGTTATGTTATTTAAATTTAAAGATATTATTATTCTTTATTAGCTTTATTTTTATTATTATAAATATTATCTCATTTAGCTTTTGCACTATTTTAGACTATTTGAGAGCAAAAAAAATAGTCTTATAAATTTAGTGAGCTTTCGGAATAACATGCGTTAATACCAAAAATTTGAAAATTTCATTGAATCTTTGTGCAAAACACGTAAACAGGTCAAAACCAAATTAACTCTGTTAGTTTTTATAATTAAAATGCTGATACAAAATTTTCAATAAAATTCTTTTAATCGTTTAAGCAAATAAAATTTATAGAAAACTTCATGGCGTCGTCGTGGGAAACGGGTTAATCGAACTTAAATAAAACTTTTTGGAGCCTCTCTTTTCGACTGCAAAATAAACCTGTACAATTGTGACATAGCCTATGTCACCCCCGGGCTCTCAGAATTTTTTCTTTAAAACTGTGTGACAATCGGACGAGTGGTTTCACGTGAATCCTGGACAAACAAACAAACAAAAAAAAAAATTTTCTCCTTTATATATTAGATTAATAATGAATTGATGAAATAACTAAATCATAATATTTAATCGGCTTATTTTTTCCCATACAAATATAAACATCCCTTTTCAAGGTAAACTATAAGACCAATTTTAATAAAACAACAACCAAAAGAAAGGTTTTTTTTTGTTTTCATATTACAATGATATTTTTAGCACATTTTCAAAAAATTTTGTAAAAATGTGCCTATATAGTTTCACTCTGTCCGTCCGTCCGTCTGTCTGTCTGTCCGTATGCTTACAAAAACTTTTACACCGTTTGATATAGAGAAAAGAAATTTTAACCACGGGTAGATATTACGAAAAAAGTAATTTCGTGGAAGAATTTTTTTCTGTAGCCCCACCCGTTACGGAGTTACAGCCCCCCAAAGTTGGAAAAAGCATTATTTTTAAATTGTTATAACATGAGTTCTGTTGAGTATATTTTCAATCTGAAAACGGAAAAAGATAGCTGGTTTTATAAGCTTTATAAATAATTAAGAGCAAATGTTTAGGGTTGCCATACGGTACTAAAATTTACAATTATGCAAAACTCAATTTTTGCAAAATTTTCGGCCACACATATCTTCTGAACGGTACAAGCGAGGGTCTTGAAATTTTTGGAGCAGTTAGACCTTTACAAATTAGTAGAAGTCAGTTAACAAAATTTTTTTGTCACGTCAAAAAAATTGGGAACCTTCCCCATTGAAGGGCTACTAGGTCTTAAAAATTAAAACTTTTATGTTTATATAAAACAGTAACTTATTCACCAGTGTAAGTTTTTTACAAAATTAAACGTTAACATTGAAACTGCAACATTATTTTCCGCACTTATTAACATGTTTCCTTGAGTGCATTGGAGTTAATATCTAAGAATTTCCCTATTAGTCATATAATTAATAAATTAATGAAATAACTAAATTAATATTATCATTTATTTCTATACATATTTTTATAAAAATAAATGATGAAATATTCAGTAAAAATCCGTATATAATTTTGAAAATGCGCTTTTTAAAAACCCTTGGTTTTTTCCTTACTTGTTTTTTTAGAATATTGCGTTTTTCTTTATTTTCACGTAAATTTGGATTTAACGGTCACGCGGTTAAAATTTTATGACTCTAATATTATGCGCCGACTTTCTGTGTAAATGTAATTAATTTTCGGTTGTAACTCGCAGCTCAGTCAAACTATTATACGCGCCGACTTATGTATTCCTTTTTTTTGTTTAGTTCAAATGTTCAATGAACAAGGAGATTGAAATTTTTTTAAAAGTTTTGTTTTGTTTTTGGTTTTTTTTTCTTTATCTCTCTAAAATTCCAGTGGAAAAAAATGAGTTCTGTTCGAAATGAAAGCAATACATTTGGTTTATACAGTATTTTTCATTTATAACGAACTGTGTTCAATTTTAATTATAATAAACGTTACACTTTTTGCCAAGGATTAAATTTTACCTAAAAATGTAAGTTATTTAAACTTATTAAATCTAATAATGTTGCTTGGTGATTAATTTAGTATTTTTATATTTATTTTTGAATATAAAAAAAAATCCTAATAACGTATCAAAAATAGAATAAAAATTTCATTAGAAGAAAAAGCAGTATACATGGGCTTGAGGCTGACACATTAAATTAAATTCTAGCAAATGAGTTCAAAGTGTCTATTCTATAATTAGCACATTCTACAATGTTAAATTTTTATTCTAATTTTTCAAAATTCCCCGCATTTTTTTAAAACGACATTCGTTTATTACGAATAATATTTTTTGTCTCTTCATGGTCGTTATAAACGAGCTCTACTGTATATATTTTATTTTGCTTTAAAAAATTTATTTTGCTACTTTGTTAAGTTTTTTATAATAACAAAATAACCGACTTATATACTGTAGTTGCTATTACGTTTGAGAGCTGTATAACAAAAGTTGTTATAAAATATGTTTGCAAAAAATTAAAAACGAAAAATCTTTCTTAAAAAAATAATTTGTAATTTAAATGATTTGTTCCTTAGGGACTAACCAAAATCAACGCTTATGGTGTAAGTATAATTGCTAACAAAAAGTTTTAAATTAGTAGTTAAGTACATGGTATTACATGAGAATAACTTACTGTACCTCGAATTTTTAAAATTTAAACATCGACAAAGCATATAAAAATGTTTTTGATTTTTGTTATGTTGTTATTGTTCTAAAAATAAAATATTTTAAAATAATATTGTTTTTAAAAATACCTATATTTTTTTTAAAAATACATTACGTATATTCAAAATAATTGAAATACCTATAAAATGTTTGCAGATACAAAAAGAAAATAACATTTCTTAAAAAAAATGATGTGTTCTTTTGGGATCAACCAGAATAAACGCGTACGGCGTGAAGTTTCTGTTAAAAAATTTTGAAATAAGTAGGTATGTTATGTACTGTACTTCGGAATTTTAAATTTTAAAATTGTTTTTGCTTATGTTGCTACGATTAAGTTTTCAAAATAAAATATTTTAAAATAATATATTTTTTTTTAAAAAAACATACATTCATAATTCTTGAAAATATCTATTACATGTTCGCAAAAAAAAAACTAAAATATAATTTTGAACTTAAATAAAAGCGTTCGGCGTATAATTTCTCTCAAAAAATTTACAAATAAATAGGTACATGAATTTACATAAGAGCAACCAAAATATGAGTAACGCGATGTACTGTAACTTTCTAAGATTATGTCTTAAAAAATATCTTAAATTGAAAAAAATTTAAAATATACCTATTTATGAAATTAAAAAAATGTTTTGTACTAAATAAACTAAGACATTCAAATAAATATTTTTGTGTGTACGTGCGTATAGATTTACGGATATGTAGATAGACATATTGACGAACCGCCGTATAAAAGTATTTAACTAATTGCAATAAAACGCAGAGCAAGGAAAAAATGGCACCAAACTAAAGCTCCACAAGATAAAACTAGGCTGAATAATCTTACCCAACAACTAAGAAGAAGAATTAAGGAAGTGAAAAACAAATCGATAAATTTATATTTGGAAAAACGAACAAATGATAAAAGTACTGATTACTCTCTTTGGAAGGCATTGTACGTCGTATGTTTTAATTTAGGTTAATTTAGTCTTTATTAAATGAAAAGTTTATTTTACATTTTAAACATATGTTTTTGTTATAATAAAAAACTGTTTTTAGTTTTCCCTTAATAATATTTAATATATTTAGATAATGAAAAAAAATTAAGGTTTATTGCTGAAATATATAAAGACTTTTTTTATACCCGTATGACTATATAGTCAAAAGGTATAACAAATCTGCCATAGCCATATAGACTCAAGTGTATGGATCGGATTAGCATCGAAAAATAAATCGATTTAGCTATGTATGTCCCTCCGTCCATCCGTCCGCACGATAACTCAAAAACTAAAGGAGCTACGATCTTAAAATTTTCGGAAATTCGTTTTTTTGCAATAGCCGTCATCGCTATTTAAATCCAACCATTTTGGTCCATGGGTTCGGGTAACTTCTGTTTTTATATGAGTATTACTCTGAATCTATTACAGCTACGTCCCTGAAATGTTGCCAAAAGTAGTTTAGTTTTATAGCTAAATTTTTTGAAAAATTTGGTTGGTCTACTGCAGAGGGTTAGAGTGGCTGATATCAATTCCTTCTTTTATATGAACATTACACTACACCTAATGAAGCTGGGTGTCTGAAATTTTGCCAAAAGTAATTAATGTTTATAATAATAATGATATAATGTTTATATAACGGTCATACGGGTATGCGAGAGTTAACACAGTCTACTCTACCATACTCTTCCTCGTTTTATAATATCTTTATAGATATGTTATAAATCTTAAAATAGTGATTGTAAAAAAAGTCTCGATTTCTGTCAACTTAACTATATTTTTTCTACTTCTGGCAGCTTCAATCTATATATATAAAAGCGAAAGCTGTTTGTATGTTTGTTTATTTGTGTCTTATAGACTCCTAAACTGCTCAGCCGATTCTTATGAAAATTTGTATATAGGGGTTTTTGGGTACGGAAGGAAATCGTGGGCTAAAAATTTTGCTTTAACGGACCGCCAAGTTGGGGCTGTGGTCCAAGTATTTAAACTTTTTCGTCCTAAAATGAAGACGGTTTGACTTATTGACTCAAATTTTGTATACCCGATGCTCCTTGAGAATTGTGTTGACACTAATAACAGTTTTGGAATTTGTTAACTTGTGTCGGCCCGACGGTTGGTCAAAAAAAATTTTGGGTCCAAATTTTGTCCGATCTTACAAAATACTGCTTTGGCTAAAAAGAAAGCCTCAAAAAAAATTTTGTTGAGTTCCGTTAACCCATTGCGGCCCAACAGCTTTTTATAGGTTTTTTCAATACTTTACTCTAAATTAGGAACGGTTTGACCAATTGACTTCAAATTTTGTATACGTGATGCTCCTTGAGAATTGAGTTGACACTATTAACAGTTTTGGAATTTGTTAACCCATGTCGGGCCGACGGTTGATCAAAAAAAAGTTTGGGTTGCCAAAATTTTGTCCGATTTTACCAAATCCCGCTTTGGCTAGAAGAAAAGCCGCAAAAAAAATTTTGTTCAGTTCCATTAACCCATTGCGGCCCAACAGCTTTTTATAGGTTTTTTCAATATTTTACTTTAAATTAGAAACGGTTCGACCAATCGACTTCAAATTTTGTATATGTGATGCTCCTTGAGAATTGATTTTACACTATTAACAGATTTGGAATTTGTTAACACATGCCGGTCGACGGTTAGCCAAAAAAAAATGTAGGTAATTGGAAATGTTTTCCAATTTTGCGCAGTACTGCTTTGGCCAAAGAGAAATTCTCAAAACATTTTTTGTTGAGTTCCGTTAACCCATTGCGACACAGCGTAATTTTTTAGATTTTTTCGTTACTTTACTTTAAATTCGCTAAAAAGCAAATCAGAAAACGATAGGCAAACGTCGCAAGTGAAACAAGATTTCCAGACAAATAGCGGTAAAACTTATGCCCAAGTTGTTGCGAGTAAAAAACTTAATAATAATAGCGAATAAGAAAATGATTTAAAACAATCCATTCTGCTTATACTAAAAAAGTAACCAAAATAGAAAGTTTTATGGTCGATACGGATTGTAGAATAGGAGCACTAGAGGGCAGTACCAAAAACCTGCTTCGAAATCGAAAAGATGAATAAACTAAAAATTCTTTCATGGAATGCCAATGGACTGCTACAACACCAACAAGAGCTACAAGCAGTCCTTGACATAAATAATATAGATGTTTGTCTTATAGCAGAAACACACTTTAACAAACAAACGCATATTAATTTCCATGGTTATAGAGTTTATCATAGCGTACATCCAGGGAACTCTGCTATAGGAGGAAGTGCTGTGATTATAAAACAAAGTATACAACATTTTGAAGAAGCCAAATTTGAAACAGAAGAAATACAAGCAATGGCCGTAAACGTAAAATGTAAAAACTACTTTATTGTAGTAGCAAGTATATATTGTCCACCTAAGTACTCTCTGAAGAAACATCATTATTTAGATCTTTTTAAGAAACTAGGAAAAAAGTTTGTTATAGGAGCTGATTTTAATGCCAAAAATACACACTGGGGATCACGGCTAACAACAACCAAAGGCAGGGAATTATTCCAAGCAACAAGCGAATTTGGGTGTGAAATCATATCAACAGGAAAACCTACATATTGATCTACAGATCCAAATAAAATACCTGATTTAATAGATTTTTTCATAATTAAAAACGTTTCGAATAATTTCATACAGATAGAAGATAGGCAGGAAATGGACTCTGACCACTCACCAATTCTGCTAACTGTAAGTGAAAACGCTATTGAAAAGCAGAGCATTCCGATTCTCGCCAATAAATACACTAACTGGATTCGGAAAGCTTTAAAGTATGTCTGGAAGAAAAAATACAACTAGCTGTACCACTGCAATACAAAGAACAATTGGATGCGGAGGTGGAAAACTACATTAAAGATATACAACTTACAGTGTGGGAAAATACTCCAGTAATTAAACAAAGAGTAAAAGAAAATAAATATCCAGCCGAAATCTTAGAACTAATTGCAATAAAACGCAGAGCAAGGAAAAAATGGCACCAAACTAGAGCTCCACAAGATAAAACTAGGCTGAATAATCTTACCCAACAACTAAGAAGAAGAATTAAGGAAGTGAAAAACAAATGGATAAATTTATATTTGGAAAAGCTAACAAATGATAAAAGTACTGATTACTCTCTTTGGAAGGCAGCTAAAAATTTGAAAAAACCTATTGCAGCAATTCCTCCAATTAGAAAATTGGACGGAAAGTGGGCGAGAGATAATAAAGAAAAAGCCAAACTATTTGCGGAACACCTAGAAAAGATATTTCAAGTAAACACTGGAGAAGAAGATGAAGATCTAGATGTAGAGCAAATTCAGGAACAAGAGGAAATCGCATTAACAAATCCAGCTGAAGTGAAAAAAGAAATTTAAAACAACATTAAATCTAAAAAAGCTCCGGGATATGATTTAATAACCGGACGAATTTTGAAGCAGCTACCAGAAAAGACAATAGTTAAAATAACAAATCTTATAAATGCTGCATTCAGGCTGAAATATGTGCCGAAATTGTGGAAAGTGGCCGAGGTCATTATGATACCCAAAGCAGGAAAACCCGCAAATGAGATATCGTCTTATAGACCAATCTCATTGCTGCCATAATGTCAAAACTATTTGAAAAAATTTATCTGAGAAGACTAAAACCGGTTATTAAAAGGAAGAATCTAATTCCGGACCACCAATTCGGCTTTAGAGAAAAACACGCAACAATAGACCAGGTACACAGAATAACAAACACTATTGAAAAAGCTTTAGAGGAGAAGAAAGTCTGTTCAGCAATCTTTTTGGATGTGACTCAGGCATTCGATAAGGTGTGGCACAAGGGATTGAATTGTGAACTAAAAACAATCCTTCGAAAAGAGCATTCGGAAATGATAGAAAGCTATCTATCAGACAGATATTTCTACATAAAACAAGAAGGAGAATATTCCGATCTTAAAGAAATCATTGTGTCTACATATAGAAAAATGTACTGGCTCATAGGTAAGCATTCTACCTTGACAATACAAAACAAACTTCTGCTCTATAAACAAATATTGAAACCAGTATGGTCATATGGCATCCAGCTATGGGGATGCAGCAAAAAGAGTAATAGAGATGTTATTCAGAGGTTCCAGAATAAAGTTCTAAGAAATATTGTGAACGCGCCCTGGTTCATCAGAACTATGACCTACATAGAGAAATAGAAAGAAGTAAACATATGCAAATAGAATTTGTAGACAAGAAATCCAAAATTTTGCAAGAAGTCACGAAAAAAGACTCCAAAACCATGTAAATGTCGAGGTAGTCCAGCTTCTGGATAATACAAATATAGCCAGACGACTCAAAAGAGTAAAGCCTTTTGCGTTAGTGTAGCTATAATAAGAGAAGAAACAGTTAGATAGACATCGCTGGATGGAAAAAACTAAAATAAAGCGCCCTAAAGGACTAGATTGCAATAGAGGAAGGGTGTGGTTTAGTGGGTAAGAATCCCACACGCAATGGCAAGCTACGGGGCTCATTGTGTCTTTTGAAGATTCCATTCCAACCTATGTAAAAATAAAAAAAACTTTAAATTCGAAACAGTTTGACAGGATTACTCCAAATTTTGTATGTGTGAAGCACCTTGAAAATAGAGTTGAGTCTGTTAGCAGGCTTGGTGTTTCGTAATACATGTCGATCTTACGATTGGTCAAAAAAATTTTTGGAAATAAATTACGTCCAATTTTGGGAAGTAGTTAAAACTTCTTTGAATTACAGGAACTTTTAAAGATTAATAGAATAATCTTAGCAAAATCATTTAAAAAGAATTGCTTTAATACATTTTAAAATAACATTTACACGATGTGTAATTTTTATATTAACTTTTTGCATTAACATCAACTTAAATTAAACCTCCATTGAGAGACGCAGCAACGCGCACCGGGTGTTAGCTAGTATAATATAATATTAAGTACTAAAGTTCTGAATTATGATAGGTATGTTATATTTTGTTGTATATATTACGCTCTATGAATAAGCTTTTTAATTAGGATACAGAATACATACAACATAGTTCAAATCGTACTAAAATGTTTAGAAAAATGTACAGTTTTATATATGTAGGACAGCATTAACTCGAATTTTGACTACTTGACTTCACTAAATATGTATATGTATTTGTTTAGAAAAATCATAAAATTTTCAGAACATTATAATATTAGAACACCATTTATATTTAGAATGTAAATCGCTTTTTTTGTGTAATAACTGTACAAAATTATACTCTCTTTATAGCGCGTTAAGCTACAGGAATAAAATTCAAAAATACTTAAAAACGATTTTATAATTGAAAAAATTATAAATTTTTTTTTTAAGCAAATTTCAAACGCAAGAATTGTTGACAACAGTACAAAATTCAAAAGTACAAAAAGCTTGAATTCCGAGCACAGGGCGATACTAGTTATAATAATATTATCAGTATGAAACACTATATTGAGCTTCATTAAAAACATTTGCTTTTTTTCATCACTTGTTTTCATTTCTCGTTAAGATTTTTTTATAATCTGATTTTTTAATTTTTTGTTTTATATACATACTTCCAATTTATTTTAGGTGTGTTCATTCACTATGTAAAATGTTACGTGTACATATTGAAGGGACATTTTTTGACATTTTTAGCACATTTTCAAAAAATTTTGTAAAAATGTGCCTATATAGCTTCACTCTGTCCGTCCATCCGTCCGTCCTTCCGTCCGTATGTTTACAAAAACTTTTACACCGTTTGAAATAGAGAAAAGAAATTTTAACCATGGGTAGTTTTTGCAAAAAAAATTATTTCGTAGAAGAATTTTTTTCTGTAGCCCCACCTGTTACGGGGCTACAGCCCCCCAAAGTTGGAAAAAGCCCTATATTTAAATTGTTATAACAAGAGTTCTGTTACATATATTTTCAATCTGAAAACGGCAAATGATAGCGGCAAATGAATGTTTAGGGTTGCCGTACGGTACTAAAATTTAACATTACGTAAAACTCAATTTTTGCAAAATTTTTGGTCACACATATCTTCTGAACGGTTCAAGCTAGGATGTTGAAATTTTGGGAGAAGTTAGATCCTAAAAAAAATAATAGGAGTCAGTTAACAAAATCTTTTTGTCAAGCCCCCTGTTTAGGAGCTATAAGGGCCCGAAAATTGAAATTATGCTATTTTTAAGCACCTGTAACTTGAATACCTGTCCAATTTTTTTTTTATTAATATACAAAATTTAAAGGTCCAACATTATGTTTTAACATATGTTAAAGGTTTTTCTTAAATTTAAAAGGGGTTCCTTAAATTGAAGAAAGTGTCTCTTAGTTTTACCCATTTTTGCTTAGATAATAAAATTCTAAGTAAAATTCCAAATTTTTGTTTAATTCACAATTTAATTCCTAGAACTTAAAAAACTAGAGGATGAGGGGGGGGGGGTGATGAAATGAGCTTTTTTAAAAACCCTTGGTTTTTTTTCATCACTTGTTTCAACCACATTTTCACTCAATTTCAAAAATTTATTCCGAAACTAAGGGTACAAAAATACATCCAAAAATGATTGAAAGATTTTATATGAAGTGAAAATGAATGACACATTAATTTTTTTAATTAAAATTTAATTAATTTTACCGTCTTATTACCAACATTTTCAATTTTGAATTGTATTTGGATAATTTTGTTTTGTGCATCAAAATATCGGAAGTATGCGTAAGAATTTTGACCCTTTATCAGCATATTTATCATCTCTTTCTAAATTTCCCAAATTAATTTTTTTAAGTGAAATCTGGATTTATGATGATGAAAAAAATAATTTTGCTATAAATTTAGATTACAATTTTTTTTGCTAAATGTAATAACAATTATGCTGCTGGTGGTGTAGGTGCATTTGTGAAAAATGATTTGAAATGTAAAGTCGCATATGTTAACTTATGTAAAAAGTTAACTTATGAAAAAAGAATGGTAGATACTCTTTTGAATAAAGCTAAATGTAGTAAAGAATATTTGTTAGAAATTGATAATATCCTGATATCTGACCCTGGAAAAGTATCTAATTATTTTAATTATGTTTTTACTAATATTAATAGGCAATATCATTTCGAAGATTATTTTTGTGGCATAATTAATACAGATGTTGCAAGTGAACCTTTTCAGACTGATAGTTTTTTTATGAGCCAATTACTGCGTTTGAGTTACATCTACAATTATGAAATTGAAAAATTCAAGTCGAGTCGAGAACTTCGGATAGAATATCAAATAACGAATTGAAAAAAGTATCCTATTTTCTAGTTGATGTGATCATATTTTTAATAACTGTGTTTATGGTAGTAATTTTCTGAACTGTTAAAAATAGTTACTGTTATACCGTTACATAGAAAAGGTAACGCGCGAGATTTAAATAATTATATAGCTATTTCATTATTATGTACCTTTTCAAAAATTTTCGAGAAAACAATAAAAACGAGAATTCTTAAATTTTTATTTAAAACTAAATTTTTTAGTGATAATTAATTTGGTTTTTTGAAAGGTAAATCTACTGAGGGTGCATTGTTGAAGTTCTCTGCATTACTTATTGATATCACTAAAGCATTTGACTTTGTTGACCACAAAATCTTATTACGTAAATTGTACAATATTGGTTTTCGTGGTTTTAGGTATTTTTGGTTTCAGTCTTATTTATCCAATAAGAAGCAAAAAGTTAAAATTAATAACAACTTTAGTAGGGTCCAAAATAGAGGGATTCCGTAAGGTTCTGTTTTTGGACCTATACTTTCTTAATTTATATTAATTCCCTAATTTTACAAAAATTTAAAGGTATTCTTCCTGCTTTTGCAGATGACACAGTCCTTAATTATTCCTGTAGTAATCAAAATGAATTAGTAGAAATTGTTAAATCTGATTTTGATTTATTAAGTAGTAAAACTAAATTTATGAATTTTAAGTTATATGGTTCTTCTGATGAAGGGTATGAATTTTATTGTCATGATCCTAAGTGTGGTAAATATCCGCTAATTCCCATCTATGGAGTTCCAGATTCCAATTGATCATCCAATTGCTTCTGCATTGAAAAAGTTGCTGAATTTAAATACCGTGGTGTTATTATTGTTTCGAACTTTAACTGGTCTAAACATACTTCACATTTGAAAGAATATTTTAATAAAGTTATTATACAATTATTTCAAGTCAGCTTGTACAGTTCTAGGAAAGTTTCGTCTATGGTCTACTACGCCTTATTTCAATCGAAGCTTCAAGTATGTTGGGACGGTACTCATAATAATAAGATTCTACCACTTTTGAAATCCCAAAAACAAGCAAATAGATTAATTTGTAAAAAAAGGCGATTAACATCGTGTGTTCCTTTGCTTAATGAATTAAAAATTCTTCCAAACACTCAAAGTGTTTTATATTAAGTCTTGTTACCTTGATTTTAGGCGCACTATTATCTACCATAGTTTAAGAATTAACAATTGCAACTTAGTTTCAGTTCCACGATTTAAAAAAGTCCATTTTTCACATTTTTATAAAATAATGGCTGCTCGCATTTTTAATAATGCTCCCGGCTTCGATGTAACATATCAGTTTTTTTTAAATTAACTATGATTTGGCTTTTAGAGAAAGATTGAAGAGAAGAAGATGAAGAGATTGATAATTTGTTGAACATTTTAGAGTAATTAATATTTTTATGTATGTTCCATGCAAAATAATATAAAAAAGAAAAAACCCACTACTCCAATTGGCCCCAAATTTCAAGGACACTAAGAAAGTAGAAAGAGACACCCTGATACCAAAATTTGAGGTTCTATCTTCATTGGTTTCGGGATTATGCTCGTTTGGCCTAAATTCGATGGAAAAGTTCTAAGTTCCGAACTTATTGTCCAATCCTCAACGTACGCAACCGCCGCCGTAGTTTTACTACCAGTACCCTACAGCACAAATTTTATGAAGATACCGTCATTAGTTGTTGAGTTATCGTGATTTTTTATATATGTTCGTTAACCTTTGGTTAACATATTATTTGTTTCAAATTTGGCACAAGGGTGTTCTTTACTATTTCTTGTATGTCCTTCTAATTTGGGATCAATTGGAGTAGTTGTTCAGTACCCCTCTTAGACCTCCCAAGGTTTAAAACTTTATAATCGTAATTACTAATTAATATAGAACGTACCAATTGTGTACAAGGTTTAACTAGTATTTAAGGTACTGCATATGGACGAAATCAGCCAATGAGTTCGGATTCTGGACCTTTTAATCGTTTTAAGAGTTGACGAACATAAAAAAACATCAGCATAACTCAACAACGAATAGCGCTACCTTCATGAAAGATAAAACATTCAAATTTGGTATCAGTGTGCCTCTTCCTATATCCTTAGAGTCTTAGAAATTTAGGATAAATTGGAGTAGTGGGTTGGTGACAATCCACACAGTTCGGAAGACCTTAAAGCATATCTTCGAAAATAATAAAGACAGTAACTTCAAATAAATGTAGAAGCATCAAATTTGGCACAAGGGTGTTCTATACTATTTCCTACGTGTTTCCCTAATTTATGATCAATGAGAGTGTTTGTTCAGGTACCTCTTCTAGCATATAGGCGAAATCGGATAATGGTTTCGGTTTCTGGAATCTTTGAAAAGTTTAAGGGCTAACGAACATATATCTAAAAAACACCATAATTCAAAAACTAATGACACTATTTTGATTAAATTTAAACTCTAGGTTATTAGTAATGAAAGTAAGCGGGAATTGCTTGTGGCTTAGATCGGATAATGCGTTCGGATTCTAGAAGTTTTTGATCGATTTGAGAACAAACGCGTATAATTTCGAAACCAAAAAAGATAGAACATTAAAATTTCGGACACAAGTGTTTTTCCTATTTGCTTTGTGCCCGTAAAATTTTTGGATGAAGTGGAATAATGTTTGCGCACCACCCTCCCTACTCTCAAACCCTAAATCATATATTGGAAATTAATATAATATACCTTAAAGCATATATTCGAAATTAATAAAGATTGTTACTTGAAATAAATATAAAAGCTTTAAATTAGGTATAACGGTGTTTTTTCCTATATGTTTTGTGTCCCCAAAATGTAGACTTAATAGTAGTGGTGGTTCAGGTGCCTCTTAATAAATCCCAAAATTTAAAAGCTTATCCTCGAAATTCATGAAGATAAAAACTTTGAAATTGATACACGAGGGTTCTTTTCTATTTTCGTTCTTGTTAAATAAGATATTTATATTTTTAAAAGGCTAAAAATTTTACCATAAAAAATGTTATGTATTATATTTTATAAATTAACAACAAAATATTTTTTTAATAAATGACTAAATTCTTTTTTTTTTTTATTTTTATTAGCCTCGGCGGATTGGGGCTTAGAAACATCCGTAGAAAAGAATGCTTTGGGTACGAGTCCTCTAAAATCCAACAAAAATCCAGAAGCGAGTGATCCAGAATAGACGGCTCTCTGGTCTAAGAATTTTACCATAAAAAATGTTATGTATTATATTTTATAAATTAACAACAAAATATTTTTTTAATAAATGACTAAATTCTTTTTTTTTTTTATTTTTATTAGCCCCGGCGGATTGGGGCTTAGAAACATCCGCAGAAAAATTTGGTTTGGGTACGAGTCCTCTAAAATCCAACGAAAATCCAGAAGCAGTTGATACAGAATGGACGGCTCTCTGGTCCGCGTAAAAAAAGGGGCGGCAGTAAAAATACCTGGTAGTAGGTATAAAATACAAAATGTAATAATATAAAATAAATTATGAATACAAATAAAGATAAAAATATGGTAGGGATATCTACCAAAATGTCGGCAGAGACCACGGCTTAAGTCGCCAGTGGTTAAAAATGTATTTACGTTCAACGTAACCGACCCTTTTAAAAAGTGCGGTTTAGTGGGAGGATCACCACCTGTAGTTGAAAATAAAACCAGTGACAAAGCGGGAATCCAGGCTAATGTCACTAGAAATATTACTGGTTCGAAATTAATAAAAATTATGTCTAATGATGATGGACGGAATAAACCCCTAGAGGGTATTACAGTAGAGAAACAGTTTCATTTAAGAATAAGTGAACTAGAGAAGATGTGTAGCGACTTAATGAGTCAGATTCACACTCTAACCGACGAAAAGAAAATGCTAAAGAAAAAGCAATTAACTAAAAGTGCAGTAGAATACTGTACAGATGAAGAAGAACTAACTCGGGAAACCGAGTGGATTGTAAAACGTACAGGGAAAAAAAGAAAAGCGGAGCACTCACCAGAAATACACAAAGAAAATAGTGTAGAAATATTAAGGGTGTTAAACCAAAAATTTCAATTGATAAACCCATCATTACAAGAAAAAACAAACCTCCTCCGGTTATTTTAAGTAATGTTGTAGAATACCCCAAAGTTAATAAAATACTGGAAGATGTACAAATTAACTATAAAGTAAATATGATGAATAACCACCAACTAAAGATTAATGTTGAAAAAGAAGGGTAATACAGAGAACTAACAAAATATTATAAATGAAGCTAATTTAGAATGGCATACTTATGAAAACAAGTTGACCAGGGCAATTAAATTTATGGCTAGGAACTTGCATCCTTCATGCGATCCTGAAGATATAAAACAAGAGTTTAAATGTAGGGGTTTTAAAATCATTGAAGTTGTAAACAAAATAAAAAAAATTAAAAAGAATGAGGAAGGAACTATAGTTAAACTACCTCTTTTTATGTTAACTTTTGAAAATACTAAGGACATTGATAAAATTTGTAAAATAGAGTTTATTCAGCAGATGAGAGTGAAAATTGAAGCTCTGAAAAAACAAATCTGATTGCTCAGTGTAAAAAATGTCAAAGATATGGTCACTCACACAAATTTTGCCAGCGTCTAGCTAAATGTGCAAAATGTGCAGGGTCACATCTATCAACGAATTGTGACAAAGACAAAAAGGTTACGCCGAAGTGTGCTAACTGCCGTGAGGTCGAATTCACCTAACCCTAAATCTAGAAGCTTAAATCCTAGCAGGGTCATCGACGGTTTACCGTATGCCTAAGTATCACAAAACAGAGCAAAAGAACCTATTAGTGCAACAGAACAGAACAATGTAGCATTAGAAAAATCAGCTGAAAAAATAATAAAGCGCACTAACGTTACGAATATAACTCATAGTACAAATAGCATTCATAAACCTAACACTAAAGCTGATAATAACATTTTAATGCAGATGATGCAAAATTTGTTAAATTCAATGAACGACATCTCTAAAAGAATAACTAATTTAGAAAACAATTCTAGCAAAAGCTATAGTGGTACTCCGAGAAAATTTCTAAATAATGGCCCAAAATAAAATTAGTATTGCTACATGGAACGCAAACGGCATACTAGATAAAAAACAAGCATTTTAGCTACTTCTAAAAACTAAAAATATTGATGTGTGTCTCCTATCAGAAACTCAGATGGCAAAACAGTCAAAACTAAAAATAGTAGGTTTCACATGTTATAATGCGACACACCCTAGTAATAAACCGCGAGGAGGTAGTGAAATTTTGGTGAAAAACTCTTTACTACATCACGAAGAGTGTAAAATAGAAACTGACGAATTTCAATTCTCAGTAATAACTTATTGGTCTACTGATACATATAAAACTCCTGATCAACGGGATTTCTTCATAACAAAAAAAATATCTCCAAATTTTATTAGCCTAGCAAATAGTCAGGATTTAGACTCAGACCATTCGGCTTTCGTAATAAACCTGCATGAAAAAATTGTTAAGAAACAAAATAAGCCTACACTTGTTAATAAATCAACAAATTGGTTCAACTTTAAACAAGAGATAGAAAATAATATAAATTTAAGGGTTAAAATAACAACTAAAGATGAAATACATTTAGCAATTGAAAATCTTAATAAAATTGTCCAAAATGCTGCATGGAATAATACAAAAGAATGTAAATACATGACAGCAGGACCTAATTATCCTAGAGATATATTAAATGCGATTAAAGTAAAGAGAAGAGCTAGACGAAAATGGCATGAAACACGCGACCCAGCTGATAAAACTGTGTTGAATAGAATAACGCAGAATCTTAAAAGAAGAATTCTTGAAATAAAAAACAAATCATATGAAAAGTATGTTGAGAATTTATCAGCTAAGAAAGAGAGAAATTGCTCTTTGTGGAAAGCAACAAAGAGTTTGAAAAAACCTGTAGTGCCAGTCCCTCCAATTCGGAAAATGGATGGTAAATGGGCAAAAAATAATAAAGAAAAGCCGAAACATTCGCAGATCACCTGGAAGAAATTTTTCGGCCCAGTGAAATAGAGTCAGACCTCTACATTGAAAATGATTTCAGAAGAGAACAAAATACCATTGAACTAATTACTCATATAGAAATGGTTGAAGAAAGTAAAGCTCTGAAGTCAAAAAAAGCTCCAGGTTTCGATCTAATTACTGCAGACATTCTAAAACAACTCCCGAAAAAAGGGATAACAATGTTAACATATATAATGAGTGCTATGTTAAGGTTAAATAATGTACCTAATGTTTGGAAGGTGGCAGAAATAATTAAGATACTTAAGCCAGGAAAGCCTCCAAACGAAACAAAGTCTTATAGACCTATCTCTCTATTACCAATTATGTCAAAACTCTTTGAGAAACTGTTATTAAAAAGGTTGAAACCTATAATAGAAAATAGAAAACTAATTACAAACTATCAATTACTGATATAATTGAGAAAGCTCTAGAAGAAAAACAAATATGCTCTACAATATTTCTAGACGTAGCACAAGCATTTGATAAACTTTGGCACAAAGGCTTAATTTAAAAGTTGCGGCAACTATTACCTAAAAAATATGTAGATATACTATCATCATAATTAACTGATAAACTGTTTAGAATTAAACAGGATGAAGAGTACTCTACACTGAGAGGAATTAAAGCGGGTGTGCTTCAAGCAAGTATCTTGGGTCCAATATTATACTTGCTGTATACTACTGACTTGCCCCAATTTCAAGAAATAACTGTAGCGCCTTTTGCTGACGATACTGCAATAATGGCAGTAGGATCAAATGTCGGCGAGGCTACAAATAAATTACAAAAAGCAAGTGATAAATTATATCTTTGGACCAAAAGATGGAAAATTAAACTAAATGAACTGAAATCAGTACAAGTAAATTTTACAAATAAACCTATTCAAAATCACCCAGCCGTACAATTAAATGGGGTAGATAATCCTCATGAAAACAAAGCAAAATACCTAGGAATGACATTAGATGTCAAGCTAAAATGGAAAGAACATGTTAAAAAGAAAAGAATAGAATTAGTACAAAAATATAGAGAAATGTATTGGCTCCTAGGTCGAAAATCTAAATTGCCAATAGAGTACAAAGTTTTGTTATATAACCAAATAATTAACTATCTGTAATTCCAGTAGATCATAAAAAGTTAGCGCAAAATTAATGGTTAGTCTCTAAGACTAGTTTTAATATTTTAAAACAGGGCGGGTGTTTTTAGTGTGTTAAAGTCACACATAACTTTGGTTGTCCTCAGTATCTTTCGATGATTTCCACCATCCTTACCCCAAGACAAAAAAAAAAAAAAGAAAAAATATATTTTATTAAATTATTACCATATGTAATATATAATTAAGGCATTGTGTACGACACTTAAATTGTGTTTAAAGGTACTCCTGTAGCATGCATGTAAAACTTATTTTTATTTTTAAATGACTTACATGAAAAGTTGTAAATTTTTCATTGTATTTATTGCATATTTTGCGTTTATAAGCTTTAGTAATAGGTACATAAACTAACAATTTGTATTTAACATTTATTTCATGTTTTTTTGTTTTTTAATATTTTTTAAATAGATAAATTAGTAAGAATTTTTAATATTTTTGAAAAGATTAAATAACTAGATAATGGTTTTAGTAGTAATAAACTAGTTTCAAAATGTTACGGCTTCATTTTCGGGAGCTGACATACACCTTCCTTTTACCAATTTGAATTTCTTCAAAACTAATTACACTACAAGGATGCAAATTACACACGATTTTTACATAATGAATCGAGCACTTATATGAAGTTTGAAAATGTTACGGCTTCAATTTTCGGGGGCTGTCATACAACTTCTTTGCATCAATATGAATTTCTTTAAAACTAATTATCCTACGAGAATGAAAATTACACACGGTTAGAAATACAATAGAACAAGCACCAATATAAAGTTTCAAAATGTTACGGCCCATTTTTCGGGAAGCTATCATACAAAGTTGTCAATTCCATAACTGTGAATCTGATGAAGCTACGAGGTTTAAATTAAAACTGAGCAGGTAAAGTATAGGGAAATTCACTTAACAAAGTTGGACATGACATGGACCAACTTTGAGGGAGTACCAAATTTTTTTTTTTAAGCAAAAATTATGGGGTAGGATGAGTTAAATTTGTTTTAACTATTTTCCTTTTTTATATTTTGTTTTGTAATATATGCAGGGAAATAAATAACGGTTTATTTTATTTTATACATCATAGTGGGTATGCACGCGTATATAAAAGTTGACAAGGGCAACTATAATCTTCCTCGATTTTGTATAATATCCCACATGCTGTTTGAGTTGATTTTGTAAATTGGTTTGGTCAACTTGAACTCTCACATCATTTGCGCATTATGCTCTATTAAATACTACGTATAGTTATCCATAGGTATATACAGATTGAGGTAAATAAATCTCGAATTTGTCAAAAGTTTGTCCTTGTGCTTTATTTATGTTCATCGCAAAAGCTAGTCTAATAGGAAACTGCTTTCTTTTTAAAGTGAATGGCATATTTACGTCAATACAAATTAAATCTATTCGAGGAGAAAAATCTAGTTTACCAAGGGAATTCAATGTAACAATTTCTAATTTTAAAGAATTTTGTTACATGTCTCTAACAATTAATCGAGTTCCATTTACTAAACCAAAAAAGATATTCATATTACTAATTAGAATGACTACAGACCCTTTTTTTTAATTTTAAGGAATGAAGGAATAATCCTGGGGGTGTCAAAGAATTAATGTTTTCTGTCGGCAAAATTATATTATCTGTGGAATCTGAAATGACGGAATCCGCACTATAATAACATTTTTCAGGTCCGTCAATTAGTTTTTAAAATCTCTTCATTTATTTTAAAACAATTCTCATTTGAAGGGCACATAATAACTTTTGAAGCAATATTCTGAAAATCATCAATCTTTTCCTAAAAACATGATTTATTATTGAACCGGTACAAATAAATTTATCGGTTATTTTAAAAATCCTTCACTCAATTTTGCTGGTGGTGACCAAAGAAAAATTTGGAAAGTTCTAAATAATCTCATCTTAAAAAAATCAATTGAGTCGAGCAAGGTTATTAAAGAAATAAACGGTAATGGAATCAGAACATGTGATAGCTTTGAAATTGCAAATTTCTTCAATTCTTACTTCAGTTCAATCGGTAGCAAACCAGCAGATAAAATTACTGATGCTGACAAATACGTAATAAAAAATAGATTCGTTGAAAAGTCTATTTTTCTTAAACCTACAGATGAAACAGAAATATATAACATCATCATGCAATTAAAAAATAGCTCTCCTGGAGGTGACAATGTTTCAGCTTCAGATTTAAAACATGTTGTAACTTTGATAAAACCAATAATGTATGCTTGATAAATAGATGTCTAAGTACTGGTATATATCCCGAATGTCTTAAATCCAGTATAGTTGTTTCTATCTTTAAATCTGGGTCAACATTGGATGTATCAAATTACAGACTAATTGCTTTCTCAAATTGTATTGGAAAAGTATTTGAAAAGGTTATAAATTCCAGAATACAGGAGTTCGTGCAAAAAGTTGTAGGATTCGATACAAATCAATTTGGTTTTCAAAAGAAAATTGGAACAGACTCTGCAGTCCTAGAATCCACCAACTCAATTGTAAATAAATTGGATCAAGGAAATTAAGTTTGTTCGATATTTGTTGATCTTCAGAAGGCCAGATACAGTAAATCATAATATTTTACTTAACAGATTGCATGAAATTGGAATAAGGGGTACAGCTAATAACTTACTATACTCATATCTGAATAATAGAAAAACTATTACCAAAATTAATAGAGTTTTTAGTAATGAACATAATATAAACATTGGTGTTCCTCAAGGATCAGTACTTGATGCTACATCATATTTACTTTACATTCATAACATCCAGTATGCGAATTTGCGAGCTAACTACAAGATCTTTGCTGACAATACTTTACTTATCTATAATGCTAGAACCTGTAAAGAACTTGAAATTCTTGTAAATACTGATTTGGGGATTTACGAAAATTGGTTAAAAGGTAATAAATTAACTATAAATGCAGAAAAAACAAAGTTTATAGTATATAAAATAAAGAATAAAATTGATATAAATCCCAATCTATTGGTAAATAAGACTAAAATTGAAAGAGTTCCTGCATATAAATACCGTGGAGTTGTAATTGATGAAAAACTGAAGTGGGAGGAGCATATTAATAAATTAGTAAGAAAAATTGTGCCTTTCCTGGGTGCCTTCAAAATAAGTGGAATTATAATGAATAAAAAAACTGCAGATATTTTATATTATTCTCATATTATTTCGCACATCAGATACAATTTATGTAACTGGTCCAGCTGTTCATTATGGTTGAAAGATAAAATTAGTGTTCTAATAACGAAAGCCATTAAATGCTTACATAAGTACGACTGGCTTACACCAAAAAATGAAATTTTTAAACGCACGGGATATCTAAAGTTACCCGAACTCATTATTTTGGAAAAATTTAAGCTTATTTTTAAAATGGAAAAAGGGGTGTACAAAAAAAACATCATAATTACTAGAAGAAACAATATTCATAATTACAATACAAGAAGGTTCAACAATTTAAATGATGCCAAATCAAGAATAGAGTTATCACGAAATAGTTGTCTCTCGTCATCAATAAGGATCTATAAAAAACTGCCGTTGGAGTTAAAAAGAAGTTCAAATTTGGATACATTTATCAAAAAACTGAAGCATTCATAAAAGAATAACCCTTCATTTGTAGATAGTATAACGCAGGAGTGAAATCTGCACTCACATATCTGTACGAGCTGTTATATTTGTATTTATATAATTATATATGTATATATATATGTCAATATATTTAATTTTAAATAATTTACTTTGTTGAATAGTATTAGGAAGTAACTGCGATGTTTTATACCAAAAAAAAAAAAAATAAAAAAAAAAAAATAAATGTTAATTTATGTAAAAAAAAAAAAAAAACAAAAATAAATGTTAAAGCTTAAAAAAAAAAAAAAACAAAATAAAATGTAAAAGCATATGTATATCACTAAGTAAATTTTTAATAATAAATAAAAACAAAAAAATTTAATAGGAACCACAATATTACTTAAGAGCAAAAGCCTAGTTGAAAAGTTTATTTTATTTCGATTTGATCTCATATTCTTTTTCAAGTGAATTAAAGTTGCTTTAGGTGAATTAAAGGTACTTTTTGTATACAAGCTTCAACTATTCTAACTCTGTCTCCATCAAAAATAACTGGAACGATTTGTCGAAAATCACCACCAAATACAATTACTTTTTCACCCATTGGTTCATTACATTGACTCATATCTTTCAACAAACGATCGATACAATTAATTGCTGAAGCAGAAATCATTGAAGCCTCATCAATTAAAATAAGGTTTGCTTGACGAAGTACATTAGCTTAAAAAAACTGAAGTATCTATTATTGGAACTGGTAAACCAAAAGTTTTATTTTTATTTTTTTTTTTAAGCGCTAACTGTTCAACTATTAGGCTAATAAGCCTGCCTATACCATAGGTACATGTTGGAACAGGGGGTCATATTATATTCGTGTTATTAGAATTGGTCTTATTAAATTCCACATACAATTTAAACATGAGATAGTACTAGGCCTTATAACATGTAGAAACGTCTTAGATTTTCAATATTTACAGTTCTATTTTTTGTTTATATTGTAATATTTTGTATTTGAGTTATATGGTATTCTATATCTGCGAGTTATATTATTCAATTAAATTATTTGTTTATATTTTGCATTTGTTTATATTGATATATAAATGTATTTTGTTATTAAAGATATATAATTATTAATTATGCCATTAATTTGAACCCAATGGAGAATGGTAGCTGAGTCGAGTCGAAAACCAGAAAAATTTTTCACTTTCACTGCAATTCGAACCCGGGCCTTTCCGCATGAAAGGTAGGCACTCAACCACTGTACCACCCAGCTGTTTAATATACAGTTTCCGTCCACGTAGCGATAAACACAATTTTATTCCTTTTTGTAAATTGTTTATTAAATTTGAATATACATATATTTTCCCACATCCTGGAGCTTCTAAGAAAAAAAATTTTATTCAGACAATGCTATATCAATCGCTTCACATTCATTATAGTTTCTAATTAAATCTTTCATCATTTCTCTTTAAACATGACCCACAAAGGTAGATTAGGTAGGCTGGCTCACAAAAACAACAAATATTGATATTAAGTTGTTTTGACGACAATGTTTCTACTTTTATTTAACAGGGTAAAAATTTTAGCAGGCCTTAAGGAATAATACGGAAATATTTGGATTAAAAATTAAAAAAAAAAAATACAAAAAGCAGTGCATATTAAAATTATTTGAAATTTTTCTAAATTAGTAAAAATCTATTATAATTTTGTACAAACTTAATTCAAAATAATTTTAAAAGAGTCTTTTAAATTTTTTAGCAGCAGTTTTTTAATTTTTTATAAATTTAAGATAGCTGAAAATTTGTTTTGGGCAGGGTATCCACATCAATTCAGTTTTCAGTTATGAAATCGTCAGTTTTTACCACAATTTACAATTAGGAAAAAATTGTGGTAAAAACTCAAATCATTTTATTGGGACATTTTATCAATTAATAATGGTGACTAAACTGAAAATGTATACTCTATGAAGTTGCAAAATGTAGCTATTGAATTAAATTTACCTGAACAAAGATTTAACATAGAGAAAATAAAGAAAGTTTATTCTAACTCGAACAAGAATTAGTGTATTTTAAATTTCAAATAAAATTTTATATTAATAATATAAAACTTAAAAATATAAAATATTCATATAAAATTCTAATAATATAATGTGTATAAAATAAAAATGTGTATATTCATATATACATATAAAATATTTTTATACCCGTGTGACTATGTAGTCAAAGGGTATAATAAATTAGCCATTACGTTCGTGACGCAGAGAAGGAGGGAGGTAAATAACTATTTATTTATTTATTTATTAGTTTAACTCAAACTTTACAAAATTTTAGCAATTAGTTTTATACAACATATAAAACAAATAGCTTACGAATTAAGTTACAATTTCATATTTCTTAAATTAGAATTTAAGTGAACAATAAAAACAATTAAATATATACAAAAATAAAAGATTTTATATTTCTATTTATACAATTTAAGTTTTTGTGTTTGTTTTGAAAGTGTGAAATCGATGTTGTTCTTGTGTTTATTACCCATTATCAACATCCTATGATTTGGTTCATAATTGCCATAATTTTTGCTATGAAAACTTAACGTAAGTAAATTAGTATTACGTAAACGATTATTTGAATTAATTTTAATGTTATTGAGGATTTAAAAAGAAGAAATGTTACCCCTTACAACTTCAGTAATAAAAATAACATCAGCAACTTCTCGTCTTAATTTTAAAGTTTTCAAGTGAATTAAATTCAACCTATTTTCATAAGGAGGTAAGATCAGCGGGTTTGACCATTGAAGATTTCTCAAAGTAAATCTTAAAAAATTTCTTTGCACCACCTCTATCCTATTAATATGTACCTCGTAAAATGGTGACCAAACTTGGCTAGCATATTCTAAATTAAATCTAACAAGACAAGAAAATAGAGATTTAAAAACATAAGGATCATTAAATTCTTTAGTCCAACGTTTTATAAAACCAAGCATAGAATTAGCTTTATTTATAATATAACAGAAATGAAGTTTAAAGTTAAGCTTATCATCGAAGTAAACGCCTAGGTTTTTAAAAGAATTCGTTTTAGGAATGCTAATTCCGTTCAAGCTGTAATTAAAACAAATCGGATTAAGACGACGTGTGAAACACATAAGTGCTCATTGATTTACATTTAGAAGAAGATTATTGTTTTTACACTAATTAAAAATATTATCCAAATCATTTTGTAAGAGTAAAGCATCATTTAGCGACTCAATTTTCTTAAAAATTTTCATGTCGCATATATTTGAAGCTCACTATTAACAATAACTGAAGAAACATCATTTATTGAGATTATAAAAAAAAGAGGACCTAAGTGACTGCCTTGTGGAACTCCGGAATTGGCGTTAAAAAGTTTAGAAGTGATGTTTCTAAATAAAACATTGTAGGTCCTATCTGATAAATATGAGTCAAACCATATCACAAAAATATCTGGGAAGCCAAGTTTTCTCAGCTTTATCAGTATTATAGAATGTGGTAAAACATCAAATGCTTTATTATAATCTGTAAAGATAACATCTGTTTGAAAACATTCTTCCATATTTTTTGTAAAAGTTGAAACTGACTCAACAAGATTAGTAACTGTTGATTTTTTATCCATATATCCATGTTGATTATGAACCAAAAAAGAATTACAGACTATGAATAGAATCATACATTATTAATTCGAACAGTTTTGGAAGTGAAGATAGTTTTGCAATTGGTCGATAATTAATATTTTAATTTTTGGCATTTTTCGTATGAATAGGTCTAATATATGAGTGTTTCCAGATAGAAGGGAAAACTCCTGAATTTAAAGGAGAGCTAAACAGTATTGAAAGAAGAAAAGCTCTTGAACACTTTTTGAGTATAACTTCTGAAATACCATCAGGTCCGGGAAGATTATTATTCCAAAGTTTATCTAAATACATTTTAATTACACCTTCATTAATATTTATATTAGACCAAGTAGTTTTCGGAAAAGTATCCAAATGGAATATAAGAAGAACAGAAATATTTACGAAAGAAATTAGATATTAGTTTAGAATCATTACTTGAAACACCATTATACTTCATATGAGAAGGAAGCTTTTTACTTGTCACACATCACCGAATTAACAAATTTCCAGAAGCATTTTCGATTTGATATTAATTTTGAAGATGTACCAGAAATAAATTCATTATAGAGTAATTCAGACAATAATTTAATATAGTCATGCGAATTCTTCGATTTAAGATAACAACACTTTTTTATTCTTTTTATTTCTGAGTTTTCTCAAATTCGAATTGAACCATGGTGGACTAAATAAAGGATATCGATTCTTAGATTGTGGTACAAATTGCCGAAAGCCTTCAAAAATAACTTCATAAAACCTTTTTGTCATTATATTAACATCTGTATTATGAAAAATAAAATATTACAGAATAAAAATCAATGGAACTAATGCATTCATTCAAAGCAGCAAAGTTAGCTTTGTTAAAATTAAAACTATAAAAATTAGAATAATCAGAATTGATTGGTGAATTTACACAAAGAGTAAAACTTAATGGTGGATGAGGCTTATCAATACCTATTAAAGGGAAGACAGAAAATTAAATTGTTCCATTCAAAAGTAAACACTAAATCAAGTTGTTTACCCTGATTTAATTTATCAATAAATACATATTCACATTCGGTCCTAATATGTTTCGGAATCATAAAATGTTCCTCGTCGTGCTTTACCCGTTTAAGATTGGATAGATTAAAATCACCACATAAATCCAATTCATTTTTAGGACTAAAGTCATTGAAAATAAAACCTATCGTTTTATCTACAGAAGTATAAATATCAGAATCAGACGAAGGAGGAATACAGCAGTTAACAAGATATAAATATTTAGAAGGAAGTTTAATTTTCACAATAATAACTTCAAGGTGTTCTAATCCAGGAACATTGACTTGATTTACATTAAAGTTATTTTTTACCGCAATTACAACTCCACCCCCTTTAGGAATTGCACCATTTGGGTATTCGGAAGGATTAGAATATCTATCCTTCCTAAAAACTGTGTAACAATTATCAAAAAGTTCTAAGTCCAATATGGTTGAATTTAACCACGTTTCAGTTAATGCAAATACGTCAAAATTTAAAATAGATGAATTTCAAAAAACATCCCTAGTCTTTTTTCTCAAGCCTCTAACATTTTGATAATAAAAAGACATATTATGTTTATTTAAGTTACGGTTGATAGATACCTTGAAGATTATTTCGAGGCACTGGGGAGAAAAAACTTATTATAACTTACACGATTTGAGTTTAAATTTTTATAATAATTACTTTCACAGTGACTTCGATAAGATTTAAGATCATCTTTTACATCTTTTTCCGAAACATCTATAGAATTTTAAAATTTAATATATAACTTATATAGGTCTTCGTATTTAGTTGGGAGTCCTTCGTTATTAATTAAAACTTTGAGGTTAGTACGAGTTTTACCTTCTAGAACACGATTATACGAATCATTGTGAAGCTAAGCTAAAAATAACCTAACGTTATTATAAACTCGTTCCTCCCGAAAACTTGAAAGAGCATACGCGCCCTCTCCGAGTAGTGATTCATGAGTCATTTTAGTAATGGGTGGCATAAGAGGTTTAAAAAACGACTTTTTTATTGTACCATCATTTACAGTATTAGAATGATTTTTTTCAAGTACATCTGTAGGGGAAACCGAATTAATGGCTACATTTGCATAGCTGGTAATATTATTACCATTGTCAATTTTATTATTGTTGATACCACCATGTACAAAATTAGAGGACTTATTTTTATTTTTATCAATAGAAGAAGTTGAATAAGTTACTGAAGTTAAAGAACTATTATTATTCGAAGTCGAATAAGTTAAAGTATTTAAAGAGCTAGTATTATTATTACTATTGTCTGTATTGCTAATATGAGGACTTATAATACTATTATTATTATTTATACTAATAGTATCAATACTATCATCAACAACCTTATTAACATTATTGTTAATCGGTAACATTGAAATAGTACTAAAAAATGTGGATTTATTGAAAGAAGGTAGTAAACGGTGTTTTTCATATTGTGTTGAGGTGCGGAAAGTAAAATTGTTATCAGATAGAATTAATTAACCACTTTTCTTTTTCATATGTAAATATTTTTTCTAATATGTTAATAATTCTATTCTGTTTTTTGCATTGTTTAACCTATATTAAATATCACACCAAAATATTACGCATTAACAATAAGAATAATTTCCAAACATTTACAAAATTAAATTCACTTTTAAAGTATTTATTAATACCTTACTCTTTTTTATTCAAACAAATTTTAAGCACCTGCATTAGATATGGTAAAACTTATGAATGCAATTATTCCAAGTTAGAACATTTAAATTTTTTTAACATTTTTATTTTTATTAATGAAAATTATTATAAACATTATTTTGATTTTAACTACAAATTCTAAAGATAACAAACATATAAAAAAATTTGAAATTAACAATAAATTGCAATTTATTACAAAAGTAAAAATATTTGTCAAGTTCTTAAAAATTATTAATTCTACCTCATTTTTTCTTTTATTATATACATTTTATTTTTATTGCACTAATATATTTAATTTTCAACAAGTGAGGTTAATTAAATTAAATAAAGAAAAAAATATTTTCTTATTAACACAAATTCTACATTATATAAACACAATTAAATACTATATAAATAATAAAAACAACAAACATTTAAATTTACAAAATTTAAATTACAAAAGTACAATATTTAAAATGTTATTAAATTTTATAATAATTATTATATCTAATAATTCTATTTTGATTTCTAATTTTTTTCCTCTTACTCTCACTGACAACTGGAATTTATTTTGTCTCAATATTGTACGTCATAGAGTGCGTTCATTCAACTCTCACTTCTGTCAAATTGAATCTTTTTTAAACCGGATAATTTACAAATTAATTTTTCTCTTAATCTTTTTCTTAATTATAATTATTTTTTACTTTAATCAATATTTGCTTTTACTAAATTTGTTTTTATATCTTTCTTTAAATTATCTAGTTATCATAGGTGAGAAGATCAATATCATAACTCAAAAAAACTCCAACTTATTTATATTCACACAAGTTTTGTCTTTGTTATATGTTACACGCGTCAATATGCGAGTACGTAATCAATTTAGTATAATAATCAAAAGAATCAACATCAATATCAATATAAATATTATTCTTATTTTCTCTAATATACACTTGAACTTTCTAACTTGTAATAATTATATAAATCTGATTAAGCAGATAAATTGCTTTTTTTATTTTTGTATTAATGAGAAATCATTCAATCTCATTATACTCATTGTTTTTTCATTTTATTTATTATTATAGTATTATAATATATTTTACAATTAATGGAGTTAAATGACGTTGAAAATATTGAGAAAAGTGTAAAGTTTGAATGTTTTTCAGATCTAGTAAATAATGCAAATTTCCACTCTAAAATCAAAAATAACTTCAACATAATATATTTAAATATACAAAGTCTGCGTAATAAATTAGACAACTTAGAAATATTGATAGAATCTTATAATCGGGATGTACATATCATTGTATTAACTGAAATCTGGATAGGTGAACAAGAAAATCAAATCTTTAATATACCTGGCTATACTCCCTTCTTCTCGAATAGGAAAACCTTATACGGTGGAACGGCTATATATGTTATGAATACTATAAGCTGTTCTTTAATTTTAGAAGAAGAGTTTAATAATTCGAGTTTTCTTGTGATAAAAATGTTAAAGAATAATTTTAACATAATATCGGTATATAGATTTCATGATACACGGGTAAACGAATTTATACATAGGTTGGATGAAATAACCTCACAATACAATAACTCCTTAATACTTGGTGACTTTAATCTAAATCTTTTACACACTCAGAGTCGGGAAATTAATAATTATGTCAATACGTTGAAGAGTAATGGCTACATAATCTATAACAAAATTTGCCCAAATTTCGCTACTAGGCTAGGAAGCACCAGTGTATCCATAATTGACCACTTTATTACCGATATTCTTCGATACAAATATTACTTTTATCTAATGGACACCACACTCTCCGATCATAGAATGTTTTTCATAAGTATGTGCTAGGAACCTATCGTAGAACGTAAACCGACATAGACTTTAGACAAACCGTATAAGACTTTAGTAGATTATAATAACTTAGAAACGGCGGATATTTAGAGTAGATTAGATTCGTACATGAACTTTGACGAAGTATTAAATGACTTGAGGCAAATTATTACACATAATACCAAGATTATTACAGTAAGAAATAATAAGAAAAAGCATGAATAGGTGACGGATGAGATAATGACCAAAATGAGAATAAGAGACTCATATTACAAATACTCAAAAAAATATAAGGGTAATCAAAGAATTTATGAGTTATACATGAAGTATAGAAAAGAAGTTATCACTCTTATTCGTGAAGCAAAAAAAAATTCTGTTCCGATACTATTTTACAAAATCAAGGGTAATAGCAGAAAACTATGGGCTCTGTACCATAAAGTTATCTTTAATAAGGACTCAAATGCTTCGAGGTGTTGTATTAAGGTCTTAAACACAGAAAATAGACCTATTATGGATGAAAATCTCATTTCGGAAACATTGAATACGTACTTTACTAATGTAAAAGCAGAATTGAACATCCTAACGGGCCCTATTAACTTTAAATATATTGATTCATTCTCAAGGACGATTCATAACAACCTTGAGTTAAAACCCACCAATACCGAAGAAGTTACTGCGATCATTAGTAAACTAAAACCCGCAGCTGCTACGGGATTCGATAAAGTTTCCACGAAATTTATATAGAGATTCTGTCTTATATTATCTCCAGTGATAGCAAAACTCATTAATTTATCGTTTCAATCAGGAACGTTCCCGGATTCACTTAAGGTAGCAATAGTAAATCCCGTATTTAAGAGTGGTAACTCAACGGATCAGTCAAATTACCGTCCTATATCGGTCCTTAATTCAATATCAAAGGTTTTTGAAACAATTATTAAAATTAGGTTATCAAATTTTATTCATACCAATAATATATTACATCAGGAGCAGTACGGGTTTGAAAAATTCTCTAACACAACATCGGCATGTTTGAGTTTAATCGATTTTATAACAAAGAACTTAGACAACGGTAAATATGTGTCATGTATTTTCTTAGATTTGCAGAAGCGTTCGATTGTGTTGACCACGACATACTGTTAAGAAAGGTGTCTAATTTGGGGTTCAATACGAAACAAATCTCGTTCTTAAAGTCATATCTGACTGGTCGCAACCAGACGGTTAGGATCGCTAATGTTCTTAGCTCTGAAGGTTTAATTAAAAAAGGTGTTCCACAAGGTACTATCTTAGGGCCGGACCTTTTCAAACTCTATTTGAATGACATCTGCAGTTTAAACTTAACGGGTTCAATACAATTATATGCAGATGATGCTGTCCTGAAATATGCTGCAAACAGTGATGACCAACTACAGGATGACATTCAAAATGATCTGCGAATATTGGAGGAGTGGTTGAGAAACCACCGATTGTTATTGAACACTAAAAAAACAAAATTACTGCTACTGGGGAATAAAAAGTACACCAACTTTTCCGTCACTTTTAATGGAACGGTATTAGAAACAGTAGAAAATTTTAATTACCTCGGTCTAGTAATCGATAGAAAGCTGAAATAGAACGACCATGTTGAACGTCTAATTAAAAAAATCACCCCATACTTGTTTCTGATACGCAGACTACGTAAATTCCTACCGAAAGAAGCTCTTAATCAGATTTATACTTCATATATTCAATCAAACGTAGTTTACCTAATTCCAATATGGGGCAATTATAACCAATCCATTATGGCTTAAAAAAGCCATTAAACTGTTAAATTTCTACCCTCCTACTCACCCAACAAATTTACTGTACACAGGAAAGTATATAAGCATACAAAATATAACTAGAAAGGAACTATACTTAACGGCCTTCAAAATTGTAAACAATTTAATAAAACATAACTTCATTCTTAACAGAATGATACATATTCACGGTCACAATACTAGAAATATAAATAATCAGAAAAACAATTGCCTTTATACTTGTTTGAAAATATTTAATCAATTACCAAACGATTTAAAAGAAATAACAAGTAAAGAAACGGTCAGTCGGTGCAACCGACTTAGAAATACCCTACACCTATTTTGTTCAAATTTAATGAGATATCCATAAGTCATTTATAACACTGTTATTAATTTGATCGTAAGACATAGCTAACCAAATTAACTTTATAATACTAAAAAGATTTTCTAATTACACTATCTGTTAAAAAATATTACAAATTCTTACTAATTTATCTATTTAAAAATATTAAAAAATAATATTTAATTAATTAATAATTAAAATTTTTCAAAATTGCAATTATTTTAAATTAATAGTTTATGTACCTATTAGAAAAGCATATAAACGCAAAATATGCAATAAATGTATTTCTAAAATACAGTTACAAATTTAGAACTTTTCATATAGTTCATTTAAATATAATAATAAATTTTACATAAATGCAACAAGTACCTTTGAATATAGCTTAAGTATTGTACACGATGTCTTAATTATATATCACCTATGGTTTTTAATTTATAAAATGTTATACTAATTATGTTTTATGGTAAAATTCTTAGCCTTTTAAAAATATAAAAGTGTTAAATAAAAACGGAAATAGGAAAGAACCCTCGTGTATCAAATTTAAGGTTTCTATCTTCATGAATTTCGAGGATAAGCTTTTTAATTTTGGTATTTCTTAGGAGGCATCTGAACCACGACTACAACTAAGTCTAAATTTTGGGGACATATAGGAAATAGGAAATATATTCTTTGGCTTTGTAATTATTCTCGTTTGGCCTCAGATCGATCAAAAGCTTCTAGAATCCGAAATCATTGTCCAAACTCGACCAGATCTAATTCCCATGGTACTTCACTACTAGTAACCTAGAGTTTAAATTTCATCAAAATAGAGGCACTATTTTTTGAGTTATACTGTTTTTAAGAGGTTCACTTTTCAAAGGTTCCAGAACCTGAAACCATGGTACGATTTTGCCCTTATGCAGTCCCCGTCATACTTTCAATATTAGTTAACTCTTATACAGAATTGGAACGTTCTATATTAATTTTAAGTTACTATTTTCATTAATTTCGATGATAAGCTTTTAAACCTTGGAGGGTCTAAGAGGGGTACTGAACCACCACTCTGATTGATCCGAAATTAGAGGAACCGCACAGGAAATAGTAAAGAGCGCCCATGTGCCAAATTTGAAACTTCTAAAATTATTTGAAGTTACTATCTTTATTAATTTCGAAAATATACTTTAAGGTCTTCGGAACTGTGTGGCTGGTCCTCAACCCACCACTCCAATTGGTCCCAAATTTCAAGGACACTTAGGAAATAGAAAGAGACACCCTGATACCAAATTTGGAGGTTCAATTTTCATTGGTTTTGGAATTATGCTTGTTTGGCCTAAATTCGATCAAAAAGTTCTAAGTTTCGAACCAATTGTCCGTTCCCCTCCGTACGCAATCACCGGCGTAGTTTCATTACGAGTACCCTACAACACAAATTTTATTAATATAGCGTCATTAGTTGTTGAGTTATCGTGACTTATTTTATATGTTCGTTAGCTCTTAGAAACGATTAAAAGGTCCAGAATCCGATCCCTTGGGCCGACTTCGTCTATACGCTATCCGCGCTGTACTTTAAATACTAGTTAACCCTTGTACACAAGTGGAACGTTCTATATTAATTTTAAGCTACTATTTTTAGTAATTTCGATTATAAGCTTTTAAACCTTCGGAGGTCTAAGAGGGTTACTGAACCACCACTCCAATAGATCCCAAATTGGGGGGACACACAAGAAATAGTAAAGAACAACCTTGTGCCAAATTTGAAGCTTCTACATGTTTTTAAGTTGCTATCTTTATTAATTTTAAAGATATGCTTTAAGGTCTTCAGAAATGTGTGGCTGGTCCCCGACCCACTATTCCAATAGGTCCCAAATTACAAGGACACTAAGGAAATAGGAAGGGACACCCTGATACCAAATTTGGAGGTTCTATCTTCATTGGTTTCAGAATTATGCCAGTTTGGGCTAAATTCGATCAAAAAGTTCTAGGTTCCGAACCCATAGTCCAATCTCGATCGTACGCAATCCCCGCCTTACTATCATTACTAGTAATCTACAGCACAAATTTGATGAAGATAGCGTCATTAGTTGTTGAGTTATCATGATTTTTTATATATGTTCATTAGCCCTTGGGCCGATTAAAAGGTCCAGAATCCGAACCCATGGGCCGATTT